>BMAO01022909.1:116266-407213 GCA_019973975.1 Trichonephila clavata
TCCCCCTCATGTATTTCATTTTCATTTAGCGAAGACGTAAATAACGTACATCTGTTATGCTTTTTTTTACGAGAAATAGTATTACGATAATTGGGAAACCATAGAGAACATTTAAATAATAATTTGGTCAGATTTACGAGTATTCAATCAAATAAATAAACATTGGAAAGGTTTCACAAAATTGCTTTTATAACAGACATCTCTATTTTTATATTCAATGCACTTAAATTTAGGGTGTGTTCCTTTGCTATTAAAACATTTCCATCTCACTTTTCGCTTTCGTTGTAAGAACTGTGTTTTTTTTTATTGGAATTTAATATTCAGATTCAAAAAAGGGTATTTTGTCAATAAGACAAGAAGAAATGTAACACTAAAATGAGTGGAGTTAAAAAAACTTTGAACGTAATAATTTTCAAAACTTCGAAAGGAAAAGGAGTATAATATTAATAGTAAATGGGCAAAATTGGACAAATTTTTGATATCTGCAAGGATATAATTTTGTGCAAGTATTAGTAATAGTAATGTTAGTGAACCTGATGAACAAATCATAAAAGTGAAAATTAATTCACAAGAAAAAACACAGTTTCGGACATTTCAGCTAATAAAGATACTCTATCTAGAGAAAAGGAATCGTAAGATGAAAACTGAGAAAAACAGACTGGAATAGAAGTGATTCTGCACTTTATGTAGGTGCTCATATAGATACAGGTTTAAGGAAACAAATTTTCTTTTAGTCTGTGATCAGTTAGTAGTTGTGTCTTTATCTTAGCACGCGGAATGTAACAGCTTTTTATTTCTTTTTCCTTAAATCATTTTTGCACCATGCAAAGAACTCTCATTTTTAAGAGTGGCATAATTTATGCTAGAATATAATCGAACTTTTTAGATCAAGCTCATACCGGGATTTAGAAACAAAGAATAAGGTAAGCGATATCTTTTTTCTTTCGCAAGAATTTGAAAACGAAAATTATTTTACAGTCTTTGTGTCTTTCCTAATTTATTTTTTTTATTTAAGTTACCAGACTGTTGGTTGAGTGGTGATTTTCCATTTTAATAAACACCAAAAAAACTCTCTAATGTTAAAGGTTATTTACTTCGTTTATTCAGACTCAGATTGATTTTGCATTCACAGTTATAAGTTTAAATATTTTTAAGGGATGTGTATAGATACATTATGTTTGGTTTTGTAATTCTTTGTAAGATCTAGCTTGGGGCACAAAACCTGACCTTGCGGGAGGGGGCTATTATTTTCCGTTATGCTACTGTTAGCGACGATGAAGAATACTGTTGAATCCTTTTCAGGTGACGAGGACGACATCTGAGCTTGCATCTTACTGTTCTAACTTCTTCAGCACGCGAAAGTGAAAAAAGGTTTCGCAATACTAAGCTTAGTTTAAAAAAAAACATAATTTTTTTTAAAAAAAAATTCAAGACTGCATGAATTGGCTTATTGAAAATACTTTTTTGGGAAATTGTTGTGGCAACATTTTACTGCAGTTTTCTTGATATAAAATAATCTGCAACTTACGGTGCAACAAAAAATTTCTCCTTTTTTTGTACAATAAAACCTCTTACATTTATTATTAAAATTACTACATCAATTGGTAATCATCCAATTCGAAACTCAGAAGAATTTCGTATTAAATATATAGGCATTTCGTATGTAGTAAGCATCCAGCTCAATAATTTTTCGTTCAATAATTTACTTGTTAATCAGCAATGTTTTAATTAAGTATCTTTTATAACAAGAGATGGGGAAATTTTACAATTAGAGGCTATATTTTAATTAGGGAGTAAGAAAGGAGGCCGTAATAATAAACATTCCACAGGATAAGTATAAAAACTGCAAGAAAACTATCACGACACAAGTTTGACAAACGAAAAGTCACAATTTCGAGTATATTTTAACAGAGTGGTATCATTTTTTTCACACAGACAGACCCTTCATTTTAAGTTTCTAATCTCTGAAGTGAGCAGGTGTGAGTTAACGTCGCATTCTAAGCTAACACGAAGTCTATTGACGACGGACCTCCAAATTTTGAACCACGATCAAATGAAAAGGATGACACCTGAGCTAGTATACCATCTCCTAACTTCCACATCACATTAATGGAAGCACTTAAAGCTACTAATGCTTTCACGGGCATCAGCTTCTCTGTCTAGCGCTAATCTCTGTGCAACTTATACTGGTGTCCCTTAACTGAACATCAAACGGGGTGAAATTTAGTGTCACACCTTTTCTGGGGAAAAATCTGTATCATTTGGTTCTGTGCAGAAGCATATTTTTGAAAATGTGGGAAACTGGCACCCTCCATCAAATCATTCGATACTGTCTTCATACACTTCACAATTTCTCAGTGATTTTTTCAATAATAGAATCTTACATAGGCGTGCTATTATTATTCACATTCACATTTGGAACAAAAGATGTTGTCTGGTTTAGTTAAAATTAGCGAAGTTTGTTTAAGTAAACCTTCCATAAACAGAAAATCATTAGATGCAACCAAGTTATTTCAAAAGAAGACCCATTTATAAGTTAAAATCCAAAATGGTATTTGCTACTGTTCTATCAACAGTCATAGGCATTTTTTTTAACAAAATGCCTTCATTTCAAAAATTTCTATCTTAAATGTGTGTGTCAAACGAAGCAATACGTTTAAAAATAAAACGGAAAATATTTTTGTAACATTTTAATGAGTTAAATGTTCGAAGCGTTTGCCTTTACATGACGAATGCAAGCTCTACATTTTTATTAGAAAAAAAAGGTGGCTTGATGTGTCATGAGTAAGTAGCTAAATTTATTTCTTCCGCTGCTTCAGCAATTCCTTTGGTGCAGTTCGCTTTACATTTTTGATTGGTTTGAAAGAAGTTTAAAGGCAAACACTTTGATAAGGTATTTTATTAGAATACTGCAAAGATGTTTTTAAATTCATTGCTTGATTTGAGTTACACACTTGAGATTTCTTGAAATGCAGTCATTTTGTTAGAAAGAAAATTGTTCGTCTTTGTTATGGATTTTAAAGCATCAGAACATAGATAGTGTCGTACCATTTTTAAATTCCGTAGTTAGAAAAAGTTCTTTAATCGTTGGTGGCCTTTTTCATACGGCATGCAACAAAAAAAAGTGTTATTTGCTCCTCCCTTCATTAACTAAAACATCCTAAATTTTGAAGTAATTTCCCAATTATTTCTAAAAGGGACGCGTAACATGTTTCAAAATTTTCTTTCTGTGTGAAAAGAAAACATAAAGTACAAATACAATAGCATTCAATTAGTAATATATTGAATTTTTTAAAAGTTCACGTACACAGAGCTAGAACTTTTAACTTCAACTATAGATTTCTCTATCTAATGCGCGCCCTAGGAAGATCTAATTCTTAGCACCCCGCCCCTTCCTTCAATTATCACCTTGTCAATTTTAATTAGGAAGGAATTTATTTTAAATATTTTCTTTTTTATCTTCGATCTGCAATTTTTTGCGCCCAAGGTGCATGCCTAGCGTGTCTAACAAATACAAAAATAAGAGCTCACCTTTATGGAACTTAACCTGATGTGGAGCCTCCTGAGCCTGATAACCCCATCAAAGGCCCCTTCCTCCAGGCTCTCCGTCCCCGGATTGTCCACGTAAAGACGGAACACAATCAACCCCTTCAGAAACTCCCGAGGCAGGATCCTCGTGCCCACCAGAGTGATTTCGTAGGTGGTGTTCACCTCAAACACCGATCCGTCATCCAGGATCCGCGTGAATGCCCCGAAGTCGCTGACGTCCGTGCAGTAAAGTCCGGTCACGACTTCGTAATCGTCGCATTTGCAGCCGGGCAAGAGGGCCTCGCACTTGGCTTTCGGAAAAGACTCCTGGGTGCCGGACTTGCCCTTGGATGACTGGCTCAGCATGAGGGCCATCAGAATCACAAATCCAAAACACATCTGTCCAGCAATTAACGAAGGGTCTTTGTGATGCCGGATTTGCCTCCTGTCTCATAATAGCGTCTGTAGTGAGGCATAGTGGAAAATTGTTTCTCTACCCTTTAATAGGTCTTAATGTTAAGTTTATACTCGAGGTATCTCTCAAAACCTTTGTAGAATAGATGAAATTAAATATAATTTATCTTTTGGGTTGCAAATTGTGTTAGTGGCTGATATTTTTAACTAATGTAGAAATATTCGCAAATATAGGATTTTATCAATGCATAGGAATAGGACAAAAGATTAAGTTATCCTACTAAATGCACACCACTGACATCCGGCTTTTTAAATTCGAAATTATCTCCATAACGCATTATATTTAACAGAACTAAAAACCATGCCTTTTGATACAATTTCAAAAGATTTCTTCCCGATAAAATTTTTTGCGAAATATCCAAATCCTTAATGGAAGTCTTCCACCGTTATCCTCTTCTCAAGTATTCTTCATTATTTTCAAGTATATTGAAAAATTAAAGAGTTTGGAATAAGATATGCACAAAGGCCGAACACTTAAAAAACTCCGCAAATTCCCATGACATTCGCCCATGAAACACGTTGATGCTCTCATTAAATCTTCAAGAATGTAATCAAAAACATTTCTCGCACTTTCTTCTGAGTCACTTACGATAATACTTAATGTCACACATGTTAAATAACGTTTTTCTCAAACAAAATATATAAACGAAAAAAAGCGCTTGAACATATGTCACATGGAAAAAACACACATGTAACTTTTTAAAGAGATAAATATTTGCCAACAAAAGGAGCAGAATTGCAAAAACCTACCGTTAACAGAATTCTAAATCTCTCAATTGAAATCTGAATCATTAAATTATGCTTCCATATTGCTCACGTTCTCATTAAAAACTTCTTGTTTTGATTTCCACAATCGTTGGATCACTACTACTTTGTTGACATCGAACTTATTCCGTAACCAAATATATTCTACAGAATGTTCGTCTGATATTCAGACGAATGCTCAGTTCTTATCTCTCCGGGTACTAAACATCAACACGCAACACCGCGACCACGGGAAACGCAGCACTCGAGAAAGCATCAGCTGGCGTTCGAATCACTCTGATAGAGCGTCGGCCTTGCTCCCTCTCGGACGGGCATTTCCCAATCTGGTTGACGTCATGATCCACGTGCTCCGAGGCACCTAACTCTTCCGGTAGAAAGTGAAAGTTCTGAAGAAGAAAAAAAAAGAAAAAAAACGAGCCGCGTGATTGCAGACAGAGCACGGACAACGATAGATACGTCTGCAGGAATCGATGATGAATTTTCGGAGAGAATTCGTGTTCAAACAACTGTAGGTGTATGCGGCAAAACAAACGACGATTGCAGAGAACTTAACAAAATGTACTCTTCTTAATGTTTTCTAAAGAAAAGATTAACCACGACTCAAATGAATTTTATTTTGAAAAAAAAAGCATTATATTGTTTTCTTTTACGTCTAAAATTGAGACATAAATTTAAAAAATTTTATTCTAGAACTCAGGTTTAATATTTTAAACAATTGATTGTCATAAACTAAATTGATCGAATATACAAATTTTCACAAAAAATTTTTTGTAAATATTTTTCTATTAATTTTGTCTATATTTTAATGTTTCATTTCTTAATATAGTTGTATTCGCGGGCTAATCGCTGCAAAATTTCTAATTATTTTAATGGTTTTTGTGACAACAAAGAAAATTTTCAACAGATTTCCAAAATAGAAAAACAGCTCAGGATATAAAAATAAATTTAATTTGAATTTTCGATTGCTTAATATCGCCTCAAAATTTAGAATCCCAAGAGATAAGAACATGGACATAAGCAAGAAATCAACATTTTGTAATGCATGTTATTTTGATTTATTCTTCAAACGAAAGTTAATGCATACGAAATGTTTCAAAAACGATATTAATAAAATTATAGGCAGCGTGTGCAATTGCACAAAAAGAGACGATAAAAAATGTCAGCATAAAATTTAGATTTTCCAAAAATGCATGTAGCAAGATATTTAGAAGCCATCAGCATGCTTTATTCAGGACGTTCCCTTTATAACAGTGATCGCAACAATATTTTGTTGATTTTTGAAGACGATGGGTTTTTTTATAATTATTCTTACTCATCAGTATATACCGTCATTTCTGAATGCAATAGCTATGATGTAAAATAATTCTACTGAAACAAGAAAAAGAAAAAAAAACATCAATTTTCATAGGAAAACAGACTTTACCTCTGAAACAAGAGACTTGAATGCCGAATTCTACTATTGTTCTTTAGAAATAAACAAAAAATACAAAAATAAGCAAATGCAACAAACAATATCTTTACAAAATGTCGACAGCATCCAGACAACTCACCATAAAGCCCCAAAAGATGCTATCATGCAAATTGAAATAATTTCTGAAAAGAACATACATTGTCACCGACAGATAAGAAAATGCCGTCGCTATCAACAGAAGAGAGCAATTACAACCTTAACCATGGAAATCTAAACGAAATAAATACAATTGAAAGGAGTTTTAACGATAAAAAAATACCGTATGTGTAATGGACATACCATAATAAATTCGACAATATTTTTTACTTTCAACATTTTCAATTAAATTGCCAAACCATAAACATGAAATTTTAACGATGATAAAAAAAAATACGAAATAGACAACTTGTGAAGAATTCGACAGCTAAACTTTCACATTTCTCTGTCAGAAAAGTTGGTAGTGGCATGCATAACTTTTTTTTATCAAATAGTGACACTCTTCCCAAAACGGTTGGCCACTCCTATATAGCATAAAGAGTACGTCTCGGTACTCTCGTCTCTACGTTTGTTTAGAAATATAACCCCTCCCGTGAAAGTAGTCAGCTTACGCCACTGGAAATGGAACAACGATCGAAATAAATTGATTGAATAAATTGGGGGGGGGGGTAAATAAGTATCCAGATTTGAAAACAAAGAGCAGAGAACAAATAAATACAATATGTAAATGCCAGCAAGTATTGGGCAAAGGGGTTATGAGAATATGATTTGTTCCATGCGATATTTATCGCACATGGTGTATTCGCTGAATGTCATAAAAAGCTACCTCAGTATTTATTTCGAAATGTGTCAGTGAAATGGCAAAGAACAATTGAATAGTGCAATTCACACGCACACAGAAGGATACCAAACGATTGCAATAACTATATCCTATACTTCAAATCCTCAGAATACATAATTACTTTTACATATTTCAGTACAGTTAGATAAAATTGGAAAACAATGTTAATGGCTCAAAACAAAATTATAGTATCCATTGAGGTACTTGAGGTAAAAGATTTGATAAATATTAAATATATGTAAATATTGTTTTGTTAAATGGTCTACAACACTATTGTGAAATTAGCTTAACAATCTTCCTTAATCATCGGAGCGAAAAAACCACATTGAGATCATTGCTTTCCTAAAAAAAATGCTTTGTCAGGTATATCAAAAGGATATACTAAGTTCCAACAGATTTCACGATGTGTGTGAAAAATCGTTGTCGCTATTTTGAGAAGCAAGTGTAACTGAAGAAACAGAAAACACAAAACGTGCACCATCATCAACGATGCAATTTTTCTCTTCGCATGATACGCGAACGCATCCGCGTGGACAAGAAAAAGGCAGAACGTGTGACATGGGACGCCAATCAAACTCGGATTCATTAAAAAATAGCTAAAAAATATTTACACAAAATTTAGGCTTCTCAAAAACGTATGCCACAAGATATTATCAAACCAATTTCATTTCTTAGGATGGAAAAAGATTTCTGTAATACATTTTCACCATGATATTCGTAGTGAATATTCTTACAACAGTGTCCATGTACTTGCTGTCGTTGTCAGTTTTACATGCCTTTTTACAAACTTATATGAAAAAACTAGACCTTTGATTTTTTTTAAAAATGTTAATGTTTTATCTTCTGTTTACTCTAAAATTTCGCAATTGAAACTAAAAAATTTCATTTTCCATATGAAACAAGATATCAATCATTGGCATGGCCAAGTAATTTTAGCGCGTTTTTCACATGTTGTATTTTACAATAATGCTACTAATGAACTTTTTACTAACAGAAAGTACTGTGTGTGTACTATACTTAAAAATTTTTTTTTTTAAATTTAAAAAAAAATTCCTTTTAATTATTAAATTTAAATTTGATTCGGCTCATCTAGGGCACAAATGCGACCAAATGCCGAAAACCCGAGGTCAATCGGTTAATTATTGGCTGAGAAAAAGGTACGACAAAATATGGAATGAAGACGAGGACGAAGACGAAATTTGCGTTCTAATAGCGCTTTTTTTACACTACGTGAAAAACGCGCTAAAGAGGATTTCGAACAATATACTTGCACTAACACAGTGATTCTCAAACTTTCAATATTTGGGACCCAATTTTCATTGCCCTCTCCCCTCATACAACAACGATGTATTGAATGCAATAATAATTACTTCAACGCTAAAGCTACAACGTGACTTCAACTGTTAACTGCGTAAAATTTCAAGATTGTTTTATTTTGAATATGATAGCCCATGTAAGTCACTTATAATTTCTGAACTTGTTTTTGATTTGCCATTGTTATATTTATTATCGAATACTTTTTGCCATACTCATATATCTTTTTCAGTGGGAATATGTATTTCATTTTTTTTATTATGTCAAAATGTATTTTGTTTTGTTTCCTTTCAGTAAATTGATTCGAATCTTTTATTTTCGAATTTTTGATATGCTCGCTCACCCGCGTAGGATTATCCTAGAGAAGCTCACCCCACAGTTTGAGAAACGCTGCCCTAATAGTGTTACCATTTCAAAAAAGACGGGGGAAAAAACAGCGGAAAATTACCAGAATAGTGTCCACCACCAGTAACTAACATATCTCTCACCCCTTCAAAATATCAAGCAATAGATTGAAACGTAAATCATATTTCCCACTTGCAATAAATCTAATATGTCTAATAACTATTCTGAGGAATGATTAGAATTTGTTGTTCTAAAACTTCTGTACAATGATTATTGTGCTGAAAACACAGCATCATAGAGCACATTTCAGCGTTGGCTGAAGTACATCGGGCATGTGTAACTTTGGCTGTTTGATGTTAGTCTCGGGGGGGGGGGGAGATAACCGCTATTTCTTTGCTGCAATTTTTCAACGGGATACCAAATGAAGATGATTTCTATGATCTATATTTCCACGATATCCTCTAAGAAAAAGAAAAAAGTAATGAAAGGTTAATACTCACTCACTCACATGGAAAGGAAATAAGGCTCAAAAAGAAGTATTTTTGAGATAATTAATCAATCAATCAAGATCTTAGGAAGAAAGCAGATGTTCTCTTAGGCAGTGCCGATCCTAGCAGGTGTGCAGCGCGTGCATCGCACGAGGGCGGCCAAAACAAGGGGCGGCCGCATATAGTTCTATCAATCAAGCAAAATTTTGTACAATTTCAAAAAATAAAACTTATAATACGTCGAATAAAAATGCTGAAATTTAAATAGTTATTGAAAAATCAAAATGAGTCGATTTCCCGATATAGTATAGCATAGCTTAATAAAGACAGAATTTTAGTGCACAGTTTGTTGGTTCACAAACATTGTCTATTAAAATGTCTACTTTTAACGTACAATCCTTCATTTGATAGCAAATTTCATGACAGAGCTGGGGCTATTCTGCAAGTTTTTTTTTTTTTTTTTGCTTACCAGTGACACTGGCAATTCACTGAGTATTAACATTTGACAAAGGCGTCTCAAAATTGATTTTTACGAAAGCTGCTTTACAAAAATATCTAATACGGTTAATATTACCCAAGAAAAGGAGTGCTTAAATTCAACATGCATTTGGGGAAATTAAAAGTTTTCAAATTAATAATAGCCTTACAAATTAGGAAACAAAACAGAGGAAAGAAGTGATTTTTTTACTTATGGTCTTACAACGCTCATTAACAGCGCCTATTTTCCTTTTTAGTAAAAATGTTGTACTTCCATTAAAAGGTAGATTCTCGTTATTATATTTGGTATAAAAATATTTGAGAAAAAATCTTGCAGCTCATTTTGATTAAATAATTTTCATTACAAAGCCTGTTTGAAAACCACTTCAATATTCACATAGTATTATACTTTTCGATATGCACGCACCCCTCGTAGAGTTATTATACCCCTCTAGGGGGGGCGACGCACAGTTTGAGAAACGGGACATTTATAGCAGTAATTCACGCAGTGGTTGTCATTTCAACCCTTGTATTATATTTAGTAATAAGAGTATGTGTGTGAGTGGTGTTTTTTTTTACACATGGAAATTTAGGTCCATTGAAGCTGCCTACAGTCACATTTCATTATCTGCATTAATTTGTTTTTCATTTTAATTTTGTTGCCACATACGTCGAGAGAAATGTTTATAACATAAATATATTGCTCAAAAGGACATTTAAATGTTTTAAACTGTGTGTGAAACATCTATGTATTCTGTAACTTTAGCAGCTGTTCCTGTTTAAATGTAAGTTTTAACGTTGAATCAGTTAATTTGTCAATAGGTTGTTCCCTCCCCTTCATTGGCAAGCCTTCTGGTTTACGCATTCTAGCTTAGTTTTCTCCTCTGAGACGTATCCGGACTTTGGTCCGGATATCTGACACTCCGGATAATAAGCGTTCGGATAAACGACGTTCTACTGTATTGGAATTGTAATTTTTTTTATGATTACTGCAACGTGTTCTTAATGGAACGACATAATCAATTTTTTAAAAATAGTATAACTATTATTTTTAAAAATTAATAATCAAGAAGCTACTGAAAAGCAATGCCACAAAAGTCTTCGTACACAGCTCAGCACAGCTTTAAATATTGTATTTTTTTCTTAATTTAGTACATAGGTTCCCAAACTTTTTAGCCTCATAGACCCCTTGACAGGTTTTTCAGTTGGGGGTAGACCCCCTAATTTCCTAATACTAAATTTGTACAAATTTATCAACTTAAATGTGTTTTTGACAGCAGGTATAGAGCTATTTGCTATAAAAGACTAAAATTTTTAACTGTAGTGAAGTATAAAAGAGTTTAAAATTTAAGAACACATGTTAGTTAATTTAATTAAATTAAAACTTAAACTAATGTTACATAAAGTAACTGTGCAACAAACATGTGCTTTTTGAGGGAGGAGGGGATCTGGGGATGCAATAATAAGCTTTCAACATTTGACATCAATCTCTCTTATCAGGGCTTAACATTAAATATCTCCTCGGTTAATGGTGTCTAGTATTTTCTTCTTCTTCTTCTTTTTATTTTTTATTTTTTTTTTTTTTTTTTGAGACTGGCAAGCACATTTTCTCAATCGAAAGAACAATTAAAAGCTTTCTCAAGATATTCTATAATATGGAATGAATAACAGATATATCTTTTTAAAGCTAAAATTGTTGACATCGTTTCTAAACTTTACTTTAAGATCTTCGTTAGTGCATATTCCTAGTGCATAATTCTTATAATATAATTTTTTTTTAAAGTGACCATATGAATTCATTGTCTTCTGTGGTACTACGATAGTCAAAAAATTCTGAAACCTAGTTTCAAAATCTAAAAAAAGGACATTTAAATGTTGGCGACGTCCAAAATTATGCTCCTTTAGCTTAATTCTGGCAAGAAAGGCTGTGCGAAATGTAGTCCTAATAACACATTTATGCTGTCGCCTTGTAACTGCAAATAAACTTCATTAAATTTAGTAAATAAATCTGTTAAATATATCGGTAAGTCCAGTTTCCACTTGATTAAATTTCCTTTTAAGGGTCTCAGTCCCCTTAACATATATGTGTGCACTCAAAAAAATATCCTTCTTGAAACCAATGTAACTTAGCAATAAAGCAAAAGAATCATTTGAAATTTTTATCACATGATAATCATATATATTTACATTCGTTCTCAAATTTCCGGAGAATTTGAAAAAAAATTTAAAATTTATAAAGAAATAAAAATATTGGACAATTTTTTTAAAAATTTGAAAATTAGTATTTTACAGCGCGCAAGATTCTGAAGTACAAAATTGATCAAAATTTACAAAATTAACTTTACTTGGTATAAAAATGTTCACTTTCGAAGTTATACTAACTTTTAAAAGATTTAGAGAAAGAAATATATTTTTTAAATACAATTACAACGAAAATTTTAAAATTTTAAGAAAAAAATTAATTAAAATTCAAATAAAAAAATTTTTATTAAATTTTTTATTGAAAATTTTAGTATAAGTTATGAAGAGCCATATTTTGAACACATGTATGAAATTTCAAATCGATATCATAAATATTTTCTGAGAAATTCTGCGCGCAAGCTAAAATTTGTTGTTTTGAGAAAAATGAAGTTAAAGATACGAAAGTGATAGGGATTTTGTTTAAATTTCTCTAGTTATATCTCAATAACTTCGGAAATTTTTACAGTATCAACAACATTATGGTATCAAAATCCTCAGAAATGTTGAGGCTTTAACTTTTTTTTTTTAAATAAAAAATTGAAAAATTTGCAATTTAAGAGTTTTTAAAGGCCTTAATATTAGTCACGATCTGGTTTAATGAGAGCCAAAATCGTAGACCCCCATTTACATCTCATGGACCCCCAAATTATTATTTTACTGTCGTGGACCCCTTACAGATCGTCATAGACCCCTGGGGGTCTATATAGACCACTTTGGGAATCACTGATTTAGTACTTAGTAGGATATCTTTTGGTATCTTCAACAACTATTAAAAGTCTTGGTATAGGTTTAATCAGTTTTTTATAATTTCGGCATCGATTTTCCTCCATGCTTCTGTGATTATTGTTTTTATTTCCCATTTTGTGTTTACATGCCATATTTTCCTTTTTAAAATCACTCACCAAATATGTTCTACTGGGTTAATTAAGCTGATTGAGGAGGTTTTTTCAGAATTTTGGGACAGTTAAAGAGACACTAGCGGCGTAAATGGATAGCAGTGCGCTTGGAGTCATTATCCTGTTGAAAAATGAAGACGTCTTCAATATCCAAATTATAAGCGGATAATTTAAAATTTATTTTAAAAATATTTAATTAGAGCTCATGATTCACAAATACTGTCAAAAAGTACCAAATTACCTAATTTTGAGGTCGACTTACACCCCACCCTCCCGCAAGAACACATTTTTTTATTGAGATGTATTTTCTGAGTAAATACAGTTACTTTGCATTTCTAATTATAAAATATCTATTTTAATTTCAAAAATTGTCTTTTTTGTTTGTTTATTGTTTAATTAAAGTATTTGTCACTATTATGACATATAGTTGGTCAATAAAAAAAAGTTCTTCAATTGGAATTGTATTTACATTTTATTAATGTTTTATTAATGACGAGTTTATAATGACAACGTTAAGTATTAGTCAAAATATGAAAAATTCTCCAGAGGGGCGGCAAATTAGGACTTAGCACGTGGGCGGCCTACACCCTAGGATCGGCCCTGAGATAGAGCCGAGAATTATAGTTAAACTAATGTATGAGTAAACGAGATTTATTGCTAATCAAATGATTTCAAAATTTACTCAAATAAAAATTTTTACCAATAAAAATAGTAATTTAATTTAAATAATTTTAAATAATTAAAAACTTTGCGAGGCCCCTCAAGCGCGAGGCCGTCGGTGGTCGCCGACGCCTAACGCCGCCACTGGTCGTCGATGAAATAAATGATTGAATTACATACCACTGAACCACCAATGCCTAAAATGATTTGATACCCCTTGATGACCCTCCATTTTTGGTAAATCGTTTAAATGAACTAGAAATTGATATCATCGTCGAAATTGAATTCAGGTAAGCCAAATTTTTATCGAAACTGAATTATACCTGAATAGAAGAATAAAATGTCAGAGGATCTCTCAAAATTGGAAAAGAAGCATACTGCGGTACGTTCTATGTTGATGATAAGTAAAATTGCAGGAACGATCAACGATGTAAATGAACCTGTTGATCAATTTAAAGCTTTTTTAGAGCAATTAAATGGAAAAGAAAGTAATTTTAATTCCTTAAATGGAATAATTGAAGATCTTCTGTCTGGTTGACACTATTACTGAAGATTACATTTTGGAAAACGAAACTTTCCACTAAAATCTTATATATATAGCCGTATTGCCCATTTATATTCCGATATTGTAATTAGTTAAAAAGATATTAATTAAAAACCTTAAAACGCCTAATTGTTTTACTCCTGCCGGTTGTTTACTTGGCGGAACTTCCCTTCCGTTTCGGCCGAGCGGTAATCTTACGTTTTCCACCATATTAAAATTGTCATCTAATTTTCGGTGTCGAAATTAGACAAAAAATAATTACATAATCGGAAAGATCATTTATTTCGCCACGACACGGTATAATTTTTTTTGTAAAATAACGATATTTTCTATTTTTTTCGAATTTTTTAAAATAGTGTTAAAACTGATGCGTTTTTATGAAAATTATTTCTAAATCGTTCGGTATGAATTACTTTTCATGTTATTAAATCGATATTCTACACTAATTAACTTCAAGCCTTTCTCTTTTAGATCCATTCATTTAAAAAATAAAATTTCCAAAACTTTTTTTTTAAAGAATTTTTAAAAAGTAGTCTTAATTTTTACTTCACATTGAATAACTTCGTCATTTATGAAGATAATCTCACAAAACCTTTTTTCCGTGTGTACAGTAATATTATCCGAAACATATACGAAGATTGAAAAAATTGCTTCAAAATTACGGATTTTAAAAAACATTTTGTGATTTTCGTCAACTTATGTTTTTTTCTGAGAAATAAATTAAAAAGTAGTAATTTGTACATTTTTTATTTCAAAGTACGTTATTTTTGCAAATAGTTGGTGATGTTTGAGAGCATTAACGTAAAAATTACGCCCTTAAAATAAAGGTAATGATTTTTTAAAATAATTTAAAATAGGCGATTTTACATTTAGCCAAACATTGGTTAACTGTCTGGTGGCGGAGTGCTGAGAGCTCCCGCTACACTCAAGACTATAACTGCAGCACTGCCGTGCGCGGTCAATGTCAAGGATGATGTCCGCCTCGTAGAAACCCACCGGTCGTTTTTTTCATACTTGTCTTAAATTTTTTCTCCTACTGGACATTGCGTCGCCACACATCATTACACACACTCAGACCCCCATGGGCAGCCTTTTTTGAGCCAATATCCTCATCACTACTACATCCAAATTGGAAGACACTCTCTCTTCCACCAGATTCCAAAACCGAGCCGCCAAAGATCATCGCCTCGAAGCCCCGCCTACCGGCCTGATCGCCACTCATCCAATTGCTAAGCTCCATACTATCCAGCATGAAAATGCAACTTAACTAAGACCTATACAGAACTTTTTCTAGCCAGATAAGGGTCTGAGGGTTCCCAGAAACCCATGAACCCGAAATTATATCCGTATTTTTTTTTTCCCCTTGAAAAAGGTTTTTTTCTGATTTTTAATTTTTTCCCCCGGAAATAGTCAGTTAAATAGACATAAATTCCTTAGGCAAAAAAAACCTATGTTCATATTATATATTCTTTATTATTAATTTTTTTTTAAATATCAAAAATCAATAAATTTTTTACAATACATTTAAATGTAATCGTGAATCGAAATTTTTCAATCGTTATGTGAATATCGTTATGTGACAATCGTGAATCTGGCTGCTCTGGCTTACCGCCATTTCTAAAATATTTTTGAATTTCTCTGGTCAAAGAAAAAAAAGATAAAATTTTTTAGCATTTATTGGTCAAAGAAAAAAAGATAAGTACTCTCTTTTTAAGTTTTAATTAATATTTTTACTTTGTTTGATTGTTTCTGTTTTAGTTTAGTTGTCGATTTTCAAAGGAATTACTCAAACCTAACGTATTTATTTGTAGAGTATAGTGCAAAACTTTAAATTCATTTTGTATGTGTCTTTTTTAAAAGTTAAGCTGTTAAGTTTTAATTAATATTTTTACTTTGTTTGATTGTTTCTATTTTAATTTTGTTGTAGATTTTCAAAGTAATTCTTCAAACGTAACGTATTTATTTGCATAATATTAGATCAGTGATAAACTTTAAATTGTTTTTGTGTATGTCTTTCTTAAAAGTAAAAATAGGTGCTTGAAACTTTATTTTGTAGTAATTTATTTAGCATGTTTTAATGTTGAAAATCATTGCATCGTATTAATTCAATTTGTAAATCAGGTCTAGCTCTAAAGTTTTAAATAGTTTTTTTCCCCCCGCTTTGTTTTGATTGTTTTTCATCTGCAATGCCTAAACGGAAAAGAAGCATTACAGGTGATGCTGCCCGTAGAAGGCAGGCAATTAGAGAAGGCAAAAGAAGAGCCACTGAAACTGAAGGAGAAAGAAGTCACCGATTGGCAGCCATGGCACAACGTGACCAGGAGAGAAGAGCGGAGGAAACGGAAGAACAGAGAAGTCACCGACTGTCAACCATGGCACAGCATGCAAGAGGACGCCATCTGAACGTCACTGAAGAACAAAACTTCCTTCAGATACAAACTTTTTATGCCGCAAGAACCTTTCTTTACCCGGTTGTTGAAGAGCATAACTGTGGAGAAATGGGCAATGTTTGTCTGAAATGTGGGGGTTTGTATTTTGGGGCAGAAAAGAATGTCAGAGGAGCTTACACCCATTGCTGCCATAATGGGAAGATAATTGGAGAAGCTTCAACATATCCAGTAGAAATGAAAGGATTGATGGATGGTAGCCATGATTTATCTGAGCATTTCAAGAAAAACATAAGGTCGTACAACAGTGCTCTGTCCTTTGCTTCAATGGGCGCACAGATTGTACCACCTGCCGGTAGAGGAGCATATTGCTTCAGAATTCATGGTCAAATTTATCACAGGACTTCTCATTTACATCCAGCTCAAGCAGGAGAAGAAAAATTTGCTCAGTTATATGTTTTGGATTCTGAACTTGCTACTTGTCGACGAATGGAGCGTTGTCAAAATTCTGAATGCAATCTGGAACTTATGAGAAGATTTGATGAGATAATTAGAAGAGTCAACCCTTTTGCTGCTGCGTACAAAATGATGTGGGAACTGGAGCAGCAGGTGATTCGTGAAGAAGGACATGAGGCGTCGGAAAACGTTACCATGTACATCAGTGATAAGAGACTTGATTCTGACCAGCGCAGAGGAAGATATAATGCTCCCAAAACAAATGAGGTTGCAATGGTGTTTAAAAGCTCTGATGGCATTCCACCAAATAACCGGGATATCTGCATTTATCCCAAACAACGCCAACTGTTCAGGATTAATACTCTCAATCCTAACTGCGATCCAATGACTTACGTTTTATTTTTTCCATGTGGTGAGAAAGGTTTTCGCGTTCATCAAAGTTTTACCGAGTTACAGTTTTATGTGCACCGTTTATCAGTTAGGAAAGATATTTTCAATCCTATTTTGTATGGAGGTAAGCTTATGCAGCAGTATGTTGTGGATTCTTATGTTAAGGTTGAGGGTAACCGTTTGAATTTCATTCGTCACAATCAGAGAACACTGCGAGTTGAATCGTATTTGGGTCTTGCTGACCACGTGAATGCTCTGGCTACCGAAGCTGGCATGAAGGCAGGTGTTACCCTCATTCTGCCATCAAGTTTCATTGGAAGTCCTAGAGCAATGCAACAGAACTTTCAGGATGCCATGTCGGTTGTTAGAGATTTTGGTAAGCCCGACTTGTTTTTGACTTTCACTTGCAACCCAAAGTGGAAAGAGATCAAAGACAACCTTTTTCCTGGACAAAAGCCTCATGATCGTCCCGACTTAGTTGCCAGAATTTTCGACATCAAGAAGAAAGCACTTTTGCAAGATTTGAAAAAAAAACGGTATTTTTGGTCGCATAGTTGCAGACATTCATGTCATAGAGTTTCAGAAGAGAGGACTACCGCACATGCATCTATTGCTCATATTAGCAGAAGAGGATAAAATAAGGGACCCGGAGAGCATCGATCGGTTAGTCTCAGCAGAACTGCCAGACAAGACAGTGGATCCTAGATTGCATGAAATTGTCAAATCTACAATGATTCATGGACCTTGTGGTGTGTTGAACCCCAATGCTCCATGTATCGTTGATGGTGTTTGCACAAAGGGATACCCCAAGCAATTTAGAGAAACAACTGCTGAGAACATCAATGGTTATCCAATGTATAGGCGTCGTGACAACGCAAATCATATTGTGATAAATGGCAATGTTGTTGATAATAGGTGGATTGTGCCGTATAACCCATACCTCACCAAAAAATACAATGCCCATATTAATGTGGAAATCTGCAGTTCGCTGAAGTCCGTCAAATATATCTTCAAGTACGTTTACAAGGGTCATGACCGTGCAAAGGTTGTCTTCGAGGACAATGGCCAGGGGCTAATTACATGGGATTTACGAAAGTTATTTTAACTTCAAAATATTTTTTCCTTCGTTTTATGAAACATAATGTAATTTTGTAATACTTTTTTTTCATTTATGTATCACATATAAAAGTATTTCTTGCATGTGAAAAATATTTTACATGTATAAAATAATGAAAAAAATATAATTAACAAGTTTTTGAATTAAATACCTGCATATTATCTTTGAAAAACATAATAAAACTGATAATCTTTACTTTTTTTCTTTAAAAAAAAAGGGTAGTCTGAAATTTAAAAAGATAAATTTTTGATTCTGAAAAATATGCACAATTTCTTAAAACTGCAATTGCAAAAGTCAATTTCTTTTTTAAAATGTATGATGTGCTGGTACCCTTGAAAATTTAAAAATGTAGACATTAATAATGCAAGATAAGTGTACACATAATTAACTATTAAAACAGTTCTTTATGTAAACACTTATTTTGTGTATTGTGGAGTGAAATGTGGAACAGGGTCCTCGCCCCTCACTCTGGAAACTGTGCTTTAAATATAATATTTAATGCACAGGCTAATGGTTCCACACAATTTTTTTTTCCAATACAAAGGTAGTTTTAAATGTTACAAAAATTAAATAAATGGATACTGTTATTATCAATTTCATTTATCATGTTTTTTTTAACTGTTAGAAAAAATTTCATACCACTGAATTCATTACCAATAATTTTATGAATTCTTATAAAAAATATTTCTTGAATATGTGAAACATTTTATACACATATGTAAAATAATGAGCAAAACATAGTTAGCCATATATTTTTAAAAAATATTATAAAACTGATTATCTTTATTTTTTTTAAAAATTTAGCTTCAAAAAAGACACTTTATGAATTTCATTTGTCATTTTGTACGTTTTTTTTTATCAATGCACATATGTATGCACTCGGTAAAAGCCCGTGCAACGCCGGGCCATGAAAGCTAGTTAAGAGAATAAATTCTGACTCTATTCAGGTTGGTGATGCAGTTTTTCGAAATATCCAATTTATTGATTCTAATGGTTCTGAATATATAAATATAAATTTACCTTAATTGCATGTAAACAAATATTCTGGAAATTACACTGAATGGTTGGATTTGAAAGCTATATTCACAATAATAATAGATTAAACGAAATTGATAAATTTAATTATTTAAAATCATATTTGTGTGGTAATGTGATAGCTTGCATAAATGGATTTTAAATTTCTGATGATAATTATGATAGAGCTCTTGATCTATTAAAGGAGAGATTTGGAAATAAAAACATGTTGATCAATGCTCACTTGTGCAATTTATTTAATTTAACACCTGTAAAAAATCCTAATGATGTTATTAGCTTAAGAAATTTGAACGTTTGAGAGTTAAAGGAGAATTATATTAAAACTTATTAACACCAATTTCAACGAAACAAATTCCTTCAGAACTTTGGAATTTAACCACTCTCAAAAGAGACGGCGGGTTTGACATAGGTGCTCTTTTGCGGTTCCTGAACTTAGAAATTCGAAGTCGAGAACTATCCTTTCAAATAAACAATCGTAAACCATGTCGTCATTTTCCTGCCCCACAAGAAAGAGCAAAAAATAAAAACTCCTTTTTCCCTGGACATGGCAAAAAACTACCCCTCTCCCGAACACAGAACAATTCTTTGCCACCACGGAGGGGAGAGCAACGCCCAGAAGCGGAAAATATTTATACTGTAACAAAAAGTCACGAACGCTAAGGGGAAAAAAAGAAAAATTTTGAAGAAGGGATGCGCTGCTATTTGTGTTAGATGCCTCGGTTCACAAAGAAGTTTCGCTTTAAAGAGTATTTCTTAGAAATTTATCTTTCTAATTATTGGAAAGGAAAACCTTTCCATTTGCGCATTTGGTGCTAAGGATACTGAAACAAACACTTTAAATATAGTTAAAATAAAATTTTTTGAAAAATTGAAATGTGATCCAAATTTATGCATTGCAGTAGAAGCGGTCGAGAAAGAACACATTTCGATTACACTATTGCCGACACCGATAAAAATATTGATACAAAATTTAGATATTTAAAAAATGTACAATTAGCCGATTCTTACGAATTTAATGATAAAGAAATATCAATTCTCAAACAAAAGTCTTGAAACAGCAGAGACATTATTTGGGTGGTCTTTACAAGGGCAGAGCACAGATCGAGAGGAACTTTTAACAATGAGTGTTATTATTAGTGAATCCAATAATTTTCGAAACAGCTCAGCGAATTTTGGGATTTAGAGAATTTGGGAATAGAAGCAAAGGTGTGTGATGACGCAAATATTGACAATGATATAATGTCTGGATTTGAAGCTGGAATTTTATACTAAAATAAGCGGTATAAAGTTAATTTCTCTTGGAAACCGAATATGAAAATATTATTAGAAAATAGTGAAGAAATTGCAAGGAAAAACTTTCTAAACTCGAGGTCACGTGACATTTCCTTATTTGTGGATTACAAATTAGTTGTGAATAGTTATCTTTCTGTTATAGAAAACCTACAGTATAATACATTTTTATCTACCACATGGAGCAGTAATACATACTGATAAAACTACAAGCTAGTTGCGAATCGTATTTGATGCGTCGTCACTTGCGAAAGGACGACTATCTTTGAACGATTGCTTACACAAGGGCTACACACATTTCATACCTAACCTATTTATCCTCTTAATCAAATTTAGAACGAACCCAATTGCATTTGTAGCTGACGTAAAAATGGCATTTTTGATGACTGACATAGATGAAAGTGAAAGGGATTTTACAAGATTTTTCTTGAATGAAAATCCGGGAATGGATTTAGAAAACAAAGGGCTTGAGATTTTCCGAACGACTAGGGTTTTATTTGGAATGAAATCGAGTCCATTTCTTCTCGCAGCTACGATAAAGCATCCTTTAAAAAATGTGTGGATATTTTACCTGATACTCTTAACCCTCTAGTTCTTGTATATTAATGATTTTCTGTATGGACATGCCAGGGTCCACGAAGCCTTGACAACCTGTATAGAAAGTAAACAAATTTTGAAGGATGCAAGAATGGATCTTCGGAAATGGAGAACCAACTCTTCCGAGCAAAATCAAAGATTACAGAATTTTAATTTTGAAGTAGATGAATCTAAAGAGTCATTGAATGCAAAGTTGATAGCTTCAAAGGTCTTGGGAGTCGGTTGGAATTTAAAAAACAGATACATTTTATTTTGATTCCAAGGATTTGGAAACATTTCTTTCTAAAAGAAGTAATACAAAGAGAATCGATTATTTGAACCAATGGGTTTCGGATACTATTCGAATAAAATGCTTGATTCAGGAAATTTGGTATTTAGGATTGAATTTGGATGAAAAATTGAACAAATACTTACAAGTTTCATGGAATAAATGGTGTAATGATATTCAATATTTAAGTGAAATAAACCTCGATATTACTTTCAAAATTTTTTGCCCTTAAATGCAATTACCATTCAGTTGCGTTGCTTTTTAGATGCTTCCAAAAAGGCATACTATGGCACTGTTGCTTATTCTACGTATAGAACTGAATGATAGAAATATTATTTCTAGTTTTGAAGCATGAAAGAATCGGGTCACTCCATTAAAACTCTTTCGATCCTTAGATTGGAGCTCATGGGTCCGCTTTTATCAGCAAGGTTAAGCAATAAAATTGCATCGGCACTCGAACTGCCTGTAAGTCGATTTTATTGAACTGATTCGTCTATAACATGTTATTGGATCAAGAAGTATTTTAATAGACATAAGGTTTTTGTAAAAAATAGAATTAAAGAAATACACTCACACAAAAAGTAAGTGATCCCAAGGAATGGCGTTACTGCAAAGGAAATGACAATTCTGCTAATTTAATAAGTTAGGGTGTATTCTTAAATGACCTTAAAAATGACAAAATATGGTGGCATGATTCCAAGTAGTTGACAATGAAACAAACAGAATGATCATTATCTTCAGAACCTACAATTGAGACCGAAATAAATATCGATAAATTGAAGTCGAAGAAATCAATTAAAGTAAATACAACAGTTGAAAGGAGGCAAACTGAAAATAATTTAATCACTAGATATTTCTCTTTTAGAAAAATTCATTAGAATAAATGCTTTATGTTTAAGATTTATTAATAACTGTAAAGTGAATCCAGTGTTAAGAAAAATAGACCCTATAAGTGCTTCTGAATTTGATCATGATACCAAAAATTTTAGTAAAACAAGTACATTTAACTGAATTTCTTACTGAAATAAAGTGCCTCAAAAACAGGCAACCGATTCCAAAAAGCAGTAAAATATCATCTTTAAGCGTTGTTTTGGACAAAGATGAAATATTGAAGGGGACATAAATTAAAACATTTGATCTTATCTGAATTTCAAAAACTCCAAATAATGTTGCCAAAGGCTCAACATTTCACTGATTTAATAATTAAACACTATCACAAGAAATCCTTACATTCTGGCTTACACAAACCACATTATATTTAATAATACAGTTCTATTGGGTCCCATCTAGTGAGGACCGAGTAAGTAGAATATTACATAAGTGCGTTACATGTTTTCGTACGATAAATCAGATGATGGGAGATTTACCAAGAGACAGAATTGTGCCTTCCAGACCCTTTGAAAAAGTAGGATTGGATTATGCAGGTCCTATAATCGCAAAACCAAATTTAAAAGGATCAGGAGTGACTTTGAAATCGTATATTACCAGATTCATCTGTTTTAGTACAGTATCGGTTTTTATAAAAATACTAATCACTGTTCTAGTGATAAAAATATATTAATATAGTGTGCCTCATAAAGACTAAAATATTAAAATTGTATACATTTATATGTTTTCATGTTTTATGAAATTGTCTAATGATATATCTCGGGAAAAAGTGTGTTGATTTAACCTTCTTTGTAGACCATACTCAATTTCATGAGCATAGAACATTTAAACAGTCTGCGTAATAAATTTAAAAATTCATGCTCGTCTGTCAACGGATGTTCCTCAGAACCAAAATTGATGATTCCGATCTGCTATTAACTACGTTGGTTACAAACCGAAGTAGCTTTGATTCCGTTTTATCGCACTTTATTTTCGGAACCTCAATGATTTTAACCTTTTAACCTCGGAACATTTTTGACGGATGCTATTTCCATCTTTCCTGAACCTTTCTCTGATCTTTATCTATCATTCCAGGTGGAAACATATCAAACATTTTAAACAAATTTGAAATTGATTGGAGAATATCTTTCTCATATTCAGACCCGTGCCAAATGGAGGTCCAAATCAAACTTGAGATCAAGCTTGTTCTTTTGATTAATATACCTGAACCACCATGTAAAAGCACAAGTTTTTAAATGTTGTCCTATAACAAGAACTCAGACATTTTTCAAATATTCATATTTTTATTATGAATGCTGAAATATACATGACTAGTTGTACATCTGCCCTGGCTGTATTTCATGATGTATGTGTTTATAAATTTTTACTGCTTATATATATGTATAAATTATTGATATATAAGTCCTAGCATAAGGAATTCGATTGAATTGAAAAATATACTTATACCTGTAACTGTCACCTGTTGATAAAAAAAGAGCAGAACTCATCTAATTTGTATTTTCTAAAAATCTCTAAAATTGAAGCATAGAATGATGTTTGCTCTTTCCTAACTCAAAAACCAAGTGGATTCCCGCAAAACGAATTTTCGGTGGATCTCTACTCCGTAAATTGAACATGCAAGCCAAATTTCAAGTCTAACAGAAAAAAGCAAAAGTTTTACTATAAATATCCCCGTAATCCCGTTGAGAGCCGTTTTCCAAAATTACCGCTCTTAGCGGATTTCAATTCAACAAAAGAAAAATGCAAACCAAATTTCATTATTATAGTCCTTGTAGCTTGAAAAAAGTAATTTTTTTTGTCAATACATCCCAGTAACCCCCTGCAACCCCCCAGAACTTGATTTGCTTAAAATTTATTCTTAGTGGATCCCTATTCAACAAAAGAAACATGCTTAAAAAATTTCAAGTATATGGGTCTAACAATTAAAAACAGGATTTTTTTTCTGTAACTCCTCTTGACCCCTCTCAAACATCTTTGGGGGTCAATTTTCATTTTACTCTTTGTTAGAGGAACTCTATTTCATGAAAGGAACATGCCTACCAATTTTCAAGCAGGATGATCAAGTAGTTTAAAAATGGAAATATTTATCGATTACGCCTCTTAATCTCCCGAAATTAAACTTGGTAGTTGATATTCGCGAAACCCATTTTGTAGCGGTTCTCTACTTTACGAAAGGAATCTGCTTATCAAATTTCAAGACTGTACGTCTAACAGTTTAAAAATGGGGATAATTGTCTATAACGCCACTTGAGCCCCCGCAACGCCACTTCTAGGTCTGTTTTCACAAAACCCATTTTGTAGGGGAATTGCACTCTATGAAAGGAATCTGCTTATAAAAATTTGAAGATTGTGCGTCCAATTAATTAAAAATGCAAAAAAATTATCAATAACGCCCCTTGAACCCCCGCAACACCACCTAGGGGTCGATTTTCTCAAAACACATTTTGCAGTGTATTTCTATCCTATGAGAGGAATCTGCTAACCAAATTTCAAGACTGTGAGTCTAATAGTTTAAAAAAAGTAATAATTATTAATATCTGCCCTTAACCCCCCGCACACCCCTTGGGGGTCAATTTTCTCCAAACCCGCTTTGTAGCGGATATTTACTCCATGAAAGAAACATTCCTACCAATTTTCAAGCAGGTAGGGCAAATAGTTTAAAAACGAAAATATTTATCTCTTACGCCACTTATTCCCCTGCAACGCCACTTAGAGGTCTGTTTTCACAAAACCTTCTTATAGCTGATCTCTACTCTATGAAAGAAATCTCTTTATCAAATATAAAGACTGTGCGTCTAATAGTTTAAAAATGGAAATAATTATCTATAAAGCCCTTAAGTCCCGCAACGCCACTTGGGGCAATTTTCACGAAACCCATTTTTAGCGTATCTCTACCCTATGAGAGGAATCTGCTTACTAAGTTTCAAGACTGTACGTCTAATAACTTAAAAATAAGAATTTATAACGCCCCTTAAACCCCCCGCCCCGCAACACCCCTTGGGGTCAATTTTCCCAAACCCATTTTGTAGCGGCTATTTACTCCAGGAAAGAAACTTACCTACCAATTTTCAAGCAGGTAGGTGAAGTAGTTTAAAAACGGATATATTTATCTCTTACGCCCCTTAATCCCCCGCAACGCCACTTAGAAGTCTGTTTTCACAAAACCCGTTTTGTAACTGATCATTATTCTACGAAAGGAATCTATATATATCAAATTTAAAGACAGTGCGTCAAATAGTTTAAAAATGGAAATAATTATCTATAACGCCCCCTAAGCCACTGCAACGCCACTTGGGGGTCGATTTTCAGCAAACTCATTTTGTAGCGGATCTCTACTCTCTGAAAGGAATCCGCTTACCCGATTTCAAGATTGTACATCAAGTAGTTTAAACATGGAAACAATTTTTATTAAAGCCCTTAACCCCCCGTAACGCCCCTTGCGTTTTGAATTTCGGAAAATCCTTTCTTAGCTGATGTCTACTCTATCAAAGGAACATGTCTACCAAATTTCAAGTCTGTAGGTTGAATAGTTCCAGAGATTTCGTGATTAGTCAGTGAGTCAGTCAGTCAGTCAGTCAGTCAGTCTCAGTCGCTTTTCTCCTTTATATATATAGATATATATGCTAGAGAAAGAAAATCTGTAATAAAAACATGCGTGAAAATCTCTTGCTAATTTCAGAGATTTAAATTGTATATTGCAATCTGTTATTTGTACCGATTTTAAAATAAATATTATAAAGGATTTTAGTTCGATTAATTTAGGTATCTTAACTTACTGCACATTGTTTCAACTCTTGTTAAAAAACAGTGCACCAGTACTAAATAAATGCCAAATTCTTATCTATATGCTCTTTAGTATATACATCTAAAAATTCTTCTCTCGTTTCTATTCCTTTAAATTAATTCGCATTGACATCGCTTTGATCTCTGAGACATTTCTATTACTCAGACAATAAACAATTGAACGAAGAAAAAAATAATTAAACGTTTATTAAAATTTATACTTCATTAATTTATATCATGTCGAATGTCGAAATACTCAAGACGTATACAAACACTTTTACTTTTAGCTAATTCTCTGCTGTTTCTCCTTTAAAATTTATTTCGCTCTTTCAATTCAGCGTGATTTTTTTCCTGGTAAAATCACGATCGGATTTATTTACAAAAATAATATTATTTATAATTTATTTTTATCACTATCGATATAAAAAAAAAATGAATTTTCCACCACCTTTCATGAAAAAAATTTTATAATTATTTTAATTCTTTAACAATTTTTTTCCTAAAAAACATCTACTTTGTGCACTTTCTGATGAAAATGAAATATACGTAAATGCTTTTTTTTCTTTGAAGAACAAGAAGATCATTTGAAGCACGCGATGCCTCCGAGCACCCCCCAGCAAATGGTTTCTCTTCCTTTCTAACCTAGAAAATGTTTTTTGGCTAGACTTCGCTCCATTAGAATCTGTAACTATTTTTATCATCCAATTTCACTTACATTAAAAAACTTGGCTTTTCAACCAAAATTTTCTCATATTTTTTCGTAGTTTGAAATGTACAAAAAGTGTACATCGAAGCATTATCCCAGTTTTCGTGATCGCAGGAGGGAGAAAAGCTATCTTAATCTGTATAAAAGTACCCATCCACAGCCCCATGTGAAAAAAATGCATGCGTGTATCAGTGCGAACACGCAGTAGAAGTTAACTTCTATGGCGTATATTTAATGAATTGTATAATTAAGTTTTATTTTAAAGTAATCTTATATATAATTAACAAATTTATTATTATCTTTATTATTTAAAACTGTATTTAAAAATAATTAAGATAGAAAAGGTGTAAGTTTTATCAAAATTTTCATTTTCAATACATAATACAAAAAATAAATAAATTATTGTATACATTTATAGAAAAGTATCATTATTATTATTCTATTTCCGTTATGCTTACAGGTGTTTCAGTACGTACTTTTGTTATAAAAGGCTTGTGGTAACTAAAATAAGAAATGTAGGCTTTGCACTCAATATCATTTTAGAATCCCGAAACGTAAAACATGACAAATGAAGTTCCCATTTATTTTATTTGTTTAACATTTAAAACTACCTTTTTTTGAAAAAAAATAAATCTTATCAGTTTTACTATATTTTTCAAAAATAATATGTAGCTATTTCATTAAAAACTGGTTAAATATGTCTCCATTTTATTTTTTTAGCATTTAAAACTACATTTTAAAAAAAAAATGAAAGATTATCAGTTTTATTATATTTTTCAAAGATAATATGCAGCTTTTTCATTAGAAAGGAAGGTTAATTATGTTTTGTCCATTGTTTTACTCATGTGTGTAAAATATTTTTCATATTTAAAAATATTGTTTTAAGAAGTGTTATATAAATGAAAAAAATGTATTAATGCCTACATTTTTATGTTAACTATAACACATAAAACTATCAAAACAAACACAACATCAGCATAAAATCAAAATATCACCAGAAATATAAAATGCAAAGAAAAACAGAGATGTTTATCATTTAGTTATATGTTAACCTCATGAATTTAGCATAATTGGAAATTTGATTTTGAATGAAAAGGTCTTAATCTTGTAGAATGAACTATATATGTTAATTTTCTTGTATCAATATATAGGAAAATTAACAAATCATTTGGTTTATGTATCGCATAAGTAACATTTGAAAGTTTGTTTACAATTTTAAAGGGACCGTTTTTTTTTTTTAAATAGCTTTACTCGTAAAAAAGACAGAAAAATAGAAAATTTCAAAACTACGAAATTCCATATCTATATATTTTAAAGCAATCTTACCGAATGCCATTTTTGTTTAAAAGTAAAAAGAGCCAAGATTGAAATAGCGTATGACTCCAGAAATTCGTCTTAATGCGCATGCGCAAGAATCAAACACTTGTATTCCTCTGCACACACAAAAAACAAAAAAAAAAATCGTGCAGGTGTTTGAGAAGTTTTTTTAAAGTTTTTATTTTTTATTGGGGCTTAATTTTTACAATAAAATTTTGAAAATTCACCTATACATTGCAAACAGCAGTAATTTTTAAATAAAAAATTTGCCAAAAATACTCTTTTAATCCGTTCTCGTAAAAAGTGTTTTTGACAATAAACAGAAAAACTTTTTAAAATTCCGTAATTTTTAAGCAATTTTTTTAATATTCACTCTGCTTACGGATAAAAAATATCTACACACGGAAAAAATGGTTCGTGTGATTATCTTAATAAATGACGAAGTCATTAAACGTTTAAATAAAATTTTGATTATTTTTTGAAAAATTGTAAAAAAAAAAGTTTTTAGCATTTTATTTTTTAAATGGATGATTCTAAAAGAGAAATGCATGAACTTATTTAGAGTAGAATATCGTTTTAATAACACGAAAATAAATTCATACGCAACCATTTAGAAATCATTTTCGTAAAAACGCATCAATTTTGACTCATTTTAGAAAAAAATCGTAAAAAATAGAAAATATCAAAATTTTGTAAAAAAAAATTTATACCGTATCGTGGCGAAACAAATGATCTTTCCGATTCTGTTATTATATTTTGTCTCATTTTAAAAGTACAAATTAGATAGCTGTTTTAAAATCGTCGAAAAAGTCATAACTTCGCTCCTCTGAAATGGAAAATACATCCCTAACTTACGTCATCGTGTAACGCGTAACGGGTAACGCGCAAGGAAAATTTTTCCCTACCGAGCCATAAGAAGTGAACTTCAAAAAGTCTGTATAAAAGAAATTTTGTGGGTTTCTCATTTTTTTTTTTTTTTCTTTTTGAGAACTGCTGGGTTTGATCTCATGCTGGATGACTGAACATATATTGAAGATTGGGAAAAATAGCAACCCATATTTCTCATAATAATTTTTATTATCTATTTTACCGTAAAATCCGGTGTATAACGCGCACCTTTTCTTCCCATGCTGCATTTTTTAATTTTTTTATATATATTCACCGTATAACGAGCACCCCCTTTTTTACAAAGAAACTTGAAATGTATGTTTACAGCACGCTTATGTTTTGAAGTCATGTATTCGAGGTATTATCTCAGGCGTTTGTAAAAAGAGTATACTTTTAGAATTACAACTCTTGAAGTTCCTTCGGTATTTCAGTTCTTTAAAATAAACAATATTTCTATATATAGTGAAGTCTAATTTTCTTTATGCTCCATCTCTTTTTAATA
Organism: Trichonephila clavata; assembly: GCA_019973975.1. Taxonomy (NCBI): domain Eukaryota; kingdom Metazoa; phylum Arthropoda; class Arachnida; order Araneae; family Nephilidae; genus Trichonephila; species Trichonephila clavata. Next base: position 145,911 of record BMAO01022909.1, read on the forward strand.
TTTCTAATGCTATCCTTTTTAAACCCGGCGTATAACACGCAACAGTAAAAACACGCGTTATACGTCGGATTTTAAGGTATATTGTTCGTTTTTGTTATTATAATTAGTTAATTTTTTGGGGAATTACATTCAATTCAATTGTATTTTTTACCGACATTCTGTTTTTCAATATCTGTGGAAGAATTCGACATTTTCTTAGCTGCCGGCAACAAGCACTTTTTAGAAATTCCAAGAATTATTCATTCAATTCAAATTTCAACCCTGCTTTCGCACTGTTGTAGTCGAATAAATGGTTCCATGAAAAAGAAAAGCAAAAAAAAGCGGGAAGAGCTTTTGACAACTTTTTATAAGATGGACGACTTTCTAAAAGTTTCAAAATTCGTTGAAGCGATTATTAAAATGTTATTTACATATTTTTTCTTGGCACTTTTAAAAGTGACGTCTGTCACATTTTGATTCATGCTTGCTCATTATCAATCGAATTATTCATTATCCATACCCATCCATAATTATATATCATACTATCCCCCTCCATTGTTTAAACTAAATTACTTTTAGTTGATTTGATGTATTTTAACCCAGGTCAATCTTTTTGTATTAATCATAAGAAGGTTTTTCAATAAATGTTACGCTTCATTCGATCTGAAAATATTCAAATTTAATTAAATATTCCTACCAAGAAAATTAAATAAATTTTTTGAGGGATGGGTACTCAAAAAACAATTTACAGCTTGTTTTATTCTGGGTCATTTTCCTGAACGTAAGACGTTATTATTTTAAGCGTATCACGACTTTTCTCAGGGCCGTTTTTAACCTCCCCGGCGCCCTAGGCACTTCAAACTTTTCGCCCTCCACTATTTCCACAGCCTCCTTTAGTTCTTAGTTTTCCAGTTTTGGTTCGGGAGGGATTTTTTCTTGTCTCTATGGAGAGTCTTTCCAGGATCAGTTTGAAATGGATCCGCCGTGTCCGGGCAATCGTAAGGAAAGGATAGCGTCCTAGTTTGGCCATTCTTGTTCATTTCTTCATCACAGACCACCCACCCTTTTGTAAATTGGTAAATTAATGAAATCCTATGTAATTACAGTATAGAGTATACATAATTGTATGGACTGTTTTCAACTTGTTAATTATCACCTTTTTCATTACTTTACTATCTTTTAGTTTTCGCCATCCTTATTCTTTGTTGAGTCACTAACATTGTACTAGTACAACAAAAGTTTTCTTCGAGCTTTGATTGTAGCACAATCATTAATAACATCACTGTAATCAATTTACATTCATTTAAGTGCATCAAGCGCATACATCATCAGACTGTAAAGCTTTTCATTTTCCATAGTAGATCTCATTTCAACCTTTACTCTCTTCATGGCAGAAAGGATTCATGACGCGCTAGGTTCATTTGTTTACAGCATTTTACCTTTTTGACTGTGCATGCATTTTATTTAAAGACTATTGAATATGTTTCATGACAGATTTATCCCCGCCCTCAACAAATTGGAATTTTAAAAATGTCACATTTTGTACAAAGATGAAAAAAGAAACTTCTCTACGCTGTAGTTGTACAAAAATATATTTGATAACGTGTATATGTTTTTAAAATTATATTTAATAGAATTTACTGAGTTTTGAAATTAAGTTTTCTTCAATAAACTGAAAACTAAATTGAACTAAATAAACATATTACTCTTCTTTTCTTAAGAAGTAATAATACTGTTACGTAGATCGGGGTTCGATAATTTTATGCAAAATCAGTCGTAAATAACAAGGCAATTCTTTAAGAGCGATGAGTATTTATTGTCGAAAATCAATCCTTGAAATACAGGATTCAGCAGCAAAATTCACAGAATAAATAACAGAAGGATTTCACACCTTCAACAGCACTCAGACACAATAAACAGTGTCTAAAATACACGTATGTAAATTACTATTCACAAGCACAGCCGAGCTGATCGCTAATCAAAACAATGCTCACTACTCGCTGGTTGAAATCAGACTGACCGTTGCGGCGAGTCTCTCTCTATTTATAGCAGAGGCCGAAATTTCTGGAAAGATGCGCTCGTGCCACAGATCGTGAAATTAGTGGATTTCTCTACTAATTTCTAGAAGAATCCAGAGGGTCCCAAACTCGCCAAATTGGTCGCCACAGTCGCCAAATTGGTCGCCAAAAATGATGCCAACATGGCTCTATCGCCAATATTTCGACAAGTTCCCATTGAATTGCCATTATAACGTAAGGGACGGCGTTGCCTGTGAATATTACAATTTTATCATGAAATAAATATAGCATAGAGTCATATAAAAGCATTGCACATCCAAATACAAATTATTTACATTATTTTATACAAAATTCGTAACAATACTTATTCTTACTTCTTTCAACTTTTACAATTAAAGTGAATAATAATAACAGAAATATTTGTTTATATAACGCGTGTAGAAATTCTATTGATTTATTCAACTGGTTTGTCATATATGACTGGAAAATAGAAAAAAAAAATACTGATGTAACAGAGGACTTATTTTAATATTTTAACGCAATTTTAGTAGTTTTATCGGAGTTTTAAATCATTGCTTTTAATTTCAAAAATATAGCATTAGAATGGGTTGGCTGGATGGCGTGGTTGGTTTGTCGCTGGCCTTCTGCACCCAAGGTTGCGGGTGCGACCCCGGTCCATGTTTGTGGATTTTCATGAAGCAAAAAATCGACAGGAGCCATGTCGTACGATTATACGGCAAGTAAAAGATCCATAGAGTGTCTGTTTGGCTTGGATTCTCTTGTCAAAATTAAATCCTAGTACAGGTTCGCATCACTCTTTGGAGGAAACTGGGGGTCAAAATTATCTGTGACGATTGTTATCCGTCTGTATGGTCCCACACTAAAAAGAAATACCAGCTTCCGGGAATGGTCTGCAAAGGTAAAATACCAATCCGCATCCCATTAAATAAAACATTAGAGTGTTGACAAATATTTAGAACAACTTATTACAGACACTAAATTTAATTTCAATCAGAAAAATGTATCCAATTCACAAAAAGTCTTGGATAATATTCTGCAAATAAAATGAAAGGTTTGTTGAGATTTCTTAAGAGATGTTTACTTTATAAAACTTTAAAGAAAAAACAATTCAACAAACAATTACAAAAAAAAGTTGAAAGAAATTAGCGGAGCTTCAAAATGATTAAACGATAATTCTTTGAATCGCCATATTTCTAATGTGAAAATCGCATAAAAACATATTTTGACACGTTTAAAATTTTATTTACTCTGTTTCGAATAATGGCCCTACAAACGACTAAAAACAATCAACATTAATACTTATCACCTCTATTTCTTAAAGAAGCAAAGCAAAAGCTATTTTCTGAAGCGCCCAAACAACCGGCCCAAAATAACAACATAAACTTCCCCAAAATAACAACATAAACTTTTTTAAAAAAATTATTTTTTTCCCATACCGACCATACGAATGCTTTCGGATATTTTAATAACTATTAAATTTTAATAATTCGGATATTTTAATTAACATTAAACAATAGCAGGGGTGTAGTGATTCGTAATATTTCTACAGAACATAGATTATGTGTTTCTGTGTGTTCAAGAATTACTCGCCTTATTTTTGTAGATATGTTTTAGTTCATATGTATATCGCTCTCCCTGATTTCTCAGCGTATTTGCTAAACAGCTATTATTAGCTGGGTTTTTGATTTGGAGCACCTAGCCCGTCAGGGCTTTTACCTTCTATCTTTAGTGAGAGAAACAGTGTTAACAGTTAATGCACCTAAGAGAAGGGCCGATCCTATAGGGTGTAGGCAGCCCGCGTGCTAAGTCCTAATTTGCCGCCCCTCTGGAGAATTTTTCATATTTTGACTAATACTTAACGTTGTCATTATAAACTCGTCTATTTGCATTAAAGTAAAACATTAATAAAATGTAAATACAATTCCAATTGAAGAACTTTTTTTATTGACCAACTATATGTCATAATAGTGACAAATACTTTAATTAAACAATAAACAAACAAAAAAGACAATTTTTGAAATTAAAATAGATATTTTATAATTAGAAATGCAAAATAACTGTATTTACTCAGAAAATACATCTCAATAAAAAAATGTGTTCTTGCGGGAGGGTGGGGTGTAAGTCGACCTCAAAATTAGGTAATTTGGTACTTTTTGACAGTATTTTGTGAATCATGAGCTCTAATTAAATATTTCTAAAATAAATTTTAAATTATCCGCTTGTAATTTGGATATTGAAGACGTCTTCATTTTTCAACAGGATAATGACTCCAAGCGCACTGCTATCCATTTACGCCGCTAGTGTCTCTTTAACTGTCCCAAAATTCTGAAAAAACCTCCTCAATCAGCTTAATTAACCCAGTAGAACATATTTGGTGAGTGATTTTAAAAAGGAAAATATGGCATATAAACACAAAATGGGAAATAAAAACAATAATCACAGAAGCATGGAGGAAAATCGATGCAGAAATTATAAAAACTGATTAAACCTATACCAAGACTTTTAATAGTTGTTGAAGATACCAAAAGATATCCTACTAAGTACTAAATCAGTGATTCCCAAAGTGGTCTATATAGACCCCCCAGGTGTCTATGACGATCTGTAAGGGGTCCACGACAGTAAAATAATAATTTGGGGGTCCATGAGATGTAAATGGGGGTCTACGATTTTGGCTCTCATTAAACCAGATCGTGACTAATATTAAGGCCTTTAAAAACTCTTAAATTGCAAATTTTTCAATTTTTTATTAAAAAAAAAAAGTTAAAGCCTCAACATTTCTGAGGATTTTGATACCATAATGTTGTTGATACTGTAAAAATTTCCGAAGTTATTGAGATATAACTAGAGAAATTTAAACAAAATCCCTATCACTTTCGTATCTTTAACTTCATTTTTCTCAAAACAACAAATTTTTTAGATTGCGCGCAGAATTTCTCAGAAAATATTTATGATATCGATTTGAAATTTCATACATGTGTTCAAAATATGGCTCTTCATAACTTATACTAAAATTTTCAATAAAAAATTTAATAAAAATTTTTTTATTTGAATTTTAATTATATTTTTTTCTTAAAATTTTAAAATTTTCGTTGTAATTGTATTTAAAAAATATATTTCTTTCTCTAAATCTTTTAAAAGTTAGTATAACTTCGAAAGTGAACATTTTTATACCAAGTAAAGTTAATTTTGTAAATTTTGATCAATTTTGTACTTCAGAATCTTGCGCGCTGTAAAATACTAATTTTCAAATTTTTAAAAAAATTGTCCAATATTTTTATTTCTTTATAAATTTTAAATTTTTTTTCAAATTCTCCGGAAATTTGAGAACGAATGTAAATATATATGATTATCATGTGATAAAAATTTCAAATGATTCTTTTGCTTTATTGCTAAGTTACATTGGTTTCAAGAAGGATATTTTTTTGAGTGCACACATATATGTTAAGGGGACTGAGACCCTTAAAAGGAAATTTAATCAAGTGGAAACTGGACTTACCGATATATTTAACAGATTTATTTACTAAATTTAATGAAGTTTATTTGCAGTTACAAGGCGACAGCATAAATGTGTTATTAGGACTACATTTCGCACAGCCTTTCTTGCCAGAATTAAGCTAAAGGAGCATAATTTTGGACGTCGCCAACATTTAAATGTCCTTTTTTTAGATTTTGAAACTAGGTTTCAGAATTTTTTGACTATCGTAGTACCACAGAAGACAATGAATTCATATGGTCACTTTAAAAAAAAATTATATTATAAGAATTATGCACTAGGAATATGCACTAACGAAGATCTTAAAGTAAAGTTTAGAAACGATGTCAACAATTTTAGCTTTAAAAAGATATATCTGTTATTCATTCCATATTATGGAATATCTTGAGAAAGCTTTTAATTGTTCTTTCGATTGAGAAAATGTGCTTGCCAGTCTCAAAAAAAAAAAAAAAAAAAAAAAAAAAAAAAAAGAAGAAGAAGAAAATACTAGACACCATTAACCGAGGAGATATTTAATGTTAAGCCCTGATAAGAGAGATTGATGTCAAATGTTGAAAGCTTATTATTGCATCCCCAGATCCCCTCCTCCCTCAAAAAGCACATGTTTGTTGCACAGTTACTTTATGTAACATTAGTTTAAGTTTTAATTTAATTAAATTAACTAACATGTGTTCTTAAATTTTAAACTCTTTTATACTTCACTACAGTTAAAATTTTTAGTCTTTTATAGCAAATAGCTCTATACCTGCTGTCAAAAACACATTTAAGTTGATAAATTTGTACAAATTTAGTATTAGGAAATTAGGGGTCTACCCCCAACTGAAAAACCTGTCAAGGGGTCTATGAGGCTAAAAAGTTTGGGAACCTATGTACTAAATTAAGAAAAAAATACAATATTTAAAGCTGTGCTGAGCTGTGTACGAAGACTTTTGTGGCATTGCTTTTCAGTAGCTTCTTGATTATTAATTTTTAAAAATAATAGTTATACTATTTTTAAAAAATTGATTATGTCGTTCCATTAAGAACACGTTGCAGTAATCATAAAAAAAATTACAATTCCAATACAGTAGAACGTCGTTTATCCGAACGCTTATTATCCGGAGTGTCAGATATCCGGACCAAAGTCCGGATACGTCTCAGAGGAGAAAACTAAGCTAGAATGCGTAAACCAGAAGGCTTGCCAATGAAGGGGAGGGAACAACCTATTGACAAATTAACTGATTCAACGTTAAAACTTACATTTAAACAGGAACAGCTGCTAAAGTTACAGAATACATAGATGTTTCACACACAGTTTAAAACATTTAAATGTCCTTTTGAGCAATATATTTATGTTATAAACATTTCTCTCGACGTATGTGGCAACAAAATTAAAATGAAAAACAAATTAATGCAGATAATGAAATGTGACTGTAGGCAGCTTCAATGGACCTAAATTTCCATGTGTAAAAAAAAAAAACACCACTCACACACATACTTTTATTACTAAATATAATACAAGGGTTGAAATGACAACCACTGCGTGAATTACTGCTATAAATGTCCCGTTTCTCAAACTGTGCGTCGCGCCCCCCTAGAGGGGTATAATAACTCTACGAGGGGTGCGTGCATATCGAAAAGTATAATACTATGTGAATATTGAAGTGGTTTTCAAACAGGCTTTGTAATGAAAATTATTTAATCAAAATGAGCTGCAAGATTTTTTCTCAAATATTTTTATACCAAATATAATAACGAGAATCTACCTTTTAATGGAAGTACAACATTTTTACTAAAAAGGAAAATAGGCGCTGTTAATGAGCGTTGTAAGACCATAAGTAAAAAAATCACTTCTTTCCTCTGTTTTGTTTTCTAATTTGTAAGGCTATTATTAATTTGAAAACTTTTAATTTCCCCAAATGCATGTTGAATTTAAACACTCCTTGTCTTGGGTAATATTAACCGTATTAGATATTTTTGTAAAGCAGCTTTCGTAAAAATCAATTTTGAGACGCCTTTGTCAAATGTTAATACTCAGTGAATTGCCAGTGTCACTGGTAAGCAAAAAAAAAAAAAAAAAACTTGCAGAATAGCCCCAGCTCTGTCATGAAATTTGCTATCAAATGAAGGATTGTACGTTAAAAGTAGACATTAATAGACAATGTTTGTGAACCAACAAACTGTGCACTAAAATTCTGTCTTTATTAAGCTATGCTATACTATATCGGGAAATCGACTCATTTTGTTTTTTCAATAACTATTTAAAATTCAGCATTTTTATTCGACGTATTATAAGTTTTATTTTTAGAAATTGTACAAAATTTTGCTTGATTGATAGAACTATATGCGGCCGCCCCTTGTTTTGGCCACCTTCGTGCGGTGCACGCGCTGCACACCTGCTAGCATCGGCACTGATTCGGCTTATGTAAATTTAACGTTTTTTTGACTGGGAAAAAAGGAGGCCTTGCGAACCCTAATTTCGCCGACGTCCATGCGTGGTCTAGCACCGCCATTGTCGACGACAAATCAGTAAACATTAATTTAATTTTAATAACAAATAGAGAGCTTCTGCACTTGTTCACGTACAGAAGATCTTTGATCAAAACAATTTTTTCACAAGCAGCGCTCTCTATACTGAGGTGGGGGGGGGGGGGAGGTGGGGTTCCACCTCTATATATGTATTCTGAAAAAATGTAAGAATTCAAATCTCAAAAAAAGGATCAGCAAAAAATTTGTTCCCCTAAAGAATAGAAAAAAATTAGTTTCAAGAGTTTAATTTGTTGATAATTCCGTTACACGGAGAAATAATAACTTGATGATTTTCATTGAGTAAAGTCTGAACACACATGACCATAGTTACCAGTGGAACACTATAAGTTTTCGTATGAATTCTATTTAATTTTGTATTAGAAATGTTTGGTCAATTGGTTTGAGTTAATTATTTTAGAGCAGATCAGGAGTTCGACGAAGGATCTCATATTTTTGAATCACAACTGCTAGAGGAGGACGACACCTAAATTAGCATCTCTTTTCTCCTTTCTAAATTTTACCATGAGAAGGCTTAGTTTATTTTAAATATTGTTATCCTCCAGGATATTGTGGTGGTGGTAGCCAAGTGGTCGTGGTCACGAATTCACAGCCGGCGCGTTCGAGCTGTGGTGACACTGAGGATCATCCGTGATTCATATTAAATATGTCGAGGATCAAAGTCCTCAGGTTGACGCGGTGTGGGAATTCAGAAAGAAGCTCAGGCCTTGAAAAGGGTGCCAGCTCAGGCCTTTTCACTTGCTGAGGCTCAAAATGACAAGGTCCGTTGTCAAGAGACCTCGCGTTGCTTTTGAGGGCGACGTTTATAAAAAAATCAAATTACATCCAATCCCCCAGAATATTTTGTTTTCAATTTTTTATGGAAAATCTTGACTCAAAATTGCGATTTAATTTGAACGTTGTCGTAAAAGTAACAGATGCAAGATCAAATGTTGCAAGTAACTATTTAACAAAACAAAACAAAAAGAGCACTGGCCTCACGAAAACGCTAATGTTTATTCATTTGGGCACTGTCACTGCAGCGAATTTGCTCGTTATTGGAATTGTGACTTTTTCAAATATAATAACAAAGGATTTTCTCCATCACAATGCTGAATTTAAATAAAGTATAAAGTTATATGGACATTCATCCTTTGTTCATTTTAAAACAAATGTTTCTTTGTTATGTTCACCCCTTTTCTACATATTTCCGAACACAAAACAAATGATACGATTGTATAGTTTGTGTTTTTGTTCGAGGAACACTCATCGTAAATATTTTGTCTATTATGGTGAACTCGCGGTTTTTAATATAAATTTCTCTAAACTGCTCTCACCACGTAAAAGCACTGAGTGCATAATTTTTTTTTTTTTTTTGCAGTCAAAAGTACATGTTTTGTAAATGTATGACATGATCCACATGATTACAAATAAAAGGTAAGTTCAGAGGAAAACAAAAAGTATTGGTCGCTTCAAATTCTCGTATAAGTGATCATGCAGTTAATTTTCTATAGTGTTGACATCTATATTAAAAAGCATAAATTTTGATCCAAGCCCACATATTAATACACGTTACGGACTAAAGTGTAAAATTTAAAAAACTGCAGTTATTATTTGCATATTTGTAATAGAATTGTTGTTGTTGTTGTTGTCGTGTACTTCCCGAAGGGAAGGAATGAAAGTTGACAGAGTATGTGAGACAGGTTGTATTTCTTAACGATAGATGGCGACACCCCTTAACTCCACCTCCACAATTTAGGCATAGAACTAGAGTAGAGAAAAATATTCTCCAGCCCCCTGCACTTGTGGTTTCTGCTACGAACGCCCACAAGACTTTCGGACCCACTGATTTAACGAGCACGTATTCCGTGTGTACTTGGAGGGTATTTGATAGCATCGGGCATCAAACCCAGGCCCTCCGGTCTGGAGTTCGATGCCCTAACCACTAGACTACCCACTGCTCTTGTAATATAATTATAATTATCTTGTAATTTTTATATCATATTTGTTAAATTGCAAAAAGAGGACGCTGTCTCCAAACGATTTTTTGAAGTATAACTTCTTTGCTCACGAAGTGAATGGGAAATTTGCCCAGTTTTGCGTAACAGTGAAAAAGCGAACGGAAGTAGGGACTAACCCCCCCCCCCCGAAACGTCGTCATGGGGAGGAGATAGTGAGGGGGGAAGAGAACTGCGGGGGTGTGTCACCACGCGACTTACGTCATATCCGTGAAAAATTTGGACGATTGCTAAGGTGGCATGAAGTGGGGCATCTTGCATTTGGACTGAAGGCGCTTAGGTATTGGAGATGTTAAGTGAGTATGCTACTCGTAACGAACTCGTGTGGCGTATTTTCGTAGTTTTTATGTAATAAAAACGTGCCATTTTCAACGAATAAACGCACCCAAAGTATTACCATTATATCGCTCTTCCCGTTACGGGAGGTGGCCCCGGTAGCCAAGTGGTCTAGGCATCGGATCAGGGCTAGCATGTCATGAGTTCGATTCCAGTACCACTGAAGACCCACCGTGTAGGGACGCGATGCACATTAAATCTGTCGAGAGCTCAAACGTCCTCCCGTTGGTGTGGTGTGGTAGTTAGGAGAGGGGGTTGCCACCTCAGGTGTCGTCCGCGTCACTTGACCATGGTTCACAATTACGCGGACCGTCCTCAAAAGCCCTCATGTAGCTGAACAGTGGGGCGTTAATATTCACTCACCCGTTACGGGAGTGTCTGGGACATTGTGTATATGTCACTAACGTTCACCCAAGAATCACTACGGATAGCGTCTTGTAAGCAAACACAGTGACTTCTGTGAGTATTGCATTAATATTTATTTCCATTGAATTAAAATTAATTCTGGTCGGAATGCCTAGAGCAAGTGGAAAAAAGTTTCGTGAAAGGAAAAAAAGAAGAAAGAAAAAAAGGCAAAACTATATATATAGAGAGCAGCAAGTCCAGGCGAAAGTCTATATATCACCAGGTAGTTCTACCGCAGCTTTTATCATCTTTATCCATAAAGTTTTAGTGCTGTACACATCAGAGACTGCTGCAATCATTGGATCCGATGATTAAAAGCCGATTATCTTAACTGGAGACTTTGATGTTAATTCTGCTTCAGAAGAAGCAAAGCTACTCATTGAATTGTTGAAACAGACACTGAATTGGGCAATGAATACTGATTCTAGAGAAGTAAAAAGAGTATACGGAACCACACACGATTGATGCAGTTTTCTCACATTTTCTTGATTGACTACAATCGAGGATTTTTATATCCTACTTCAGTTACCACACACCTATTGTTTATTTCTTAGAAAATGATGATGCAGAAAATTGAATAAAAATATTTTCATACAATAAATGAAGTTCGAATTTTATTTGATTAAAGTAAGTTCTCTCTGCAGTTTAATATAATTAGATGTATTCCTGCATTTACGGCCACGTCTCCAAAGAAGTTTTACTTCTATTGCGTGGCTTTCCACGTTTTCTTTTTTTCTGTAATGGCTTTGCTGGCTTGAATGAATATAAAAGACATTTTGTCTCAAAAAATGTGACGCACCGAAAAAGAGATATCTCTTCATAAGATAAAATCAGTAGATGTGATGCACATGCATTAAAAACTAAACGCTAATAGTAACAAAGCAATTCAATATGCCTTATTCAAAAAAAAAAGCTACAATAGCCAAAAAAATCAGTATTGCGTCGGTCCATCTCTGATCCTGATGGAAGCGGTTATCCTACTTGGTAATGAATGTCTCGTAGAATTGGCTTATGTTCTTCAGCGGAATTGCTTGTCATAGAATCTCTAACTGGCTATTTAAATTGGCGCATCTATAGCTAACTGGAGATGTGGTCTCATAAAAGTCCAAACATACTCTGATGGGGGGGGGGATTGTGGCAATAGTTCTTGTCAGCAAAGTGTTGTAGAAGCTGAAAGTAGTAGAAAGTCACGCGATATGCGTTCGATATTATCCTTCTGAAATGTAAGTGCAGGGCTCCGTGAATGAATAAACAACACTACTGGGTGTAGAATATCATAGACTTGCCAACATACTATAAGGGTATGCTGAATGATAACCAAAGAGGTCTGGAAATCAAATGAAATATGGCACTCTGCATCATAGCGGATGAACGTCGGGGGAGTATCTGGTGGCTGTCTTAGACTTCTCAAGACACATCGAAGGGGGTTGATGAAAACAATTCTATTTCACTCCCTGAGGTTCTAGGTCCAATGTGCCCAGCACTAATGCAAAAACGCCCGATGGGAGGGGGGGGGCAATCGGTACACTGGTCACTGTAACCTCTTCTCCTGTTAGCTGAGTCGCTTATCAATGGCCCTTTCTCTCAGTCAATGGCTCTATCTATCAGGCGCTATCTCTACTGTTAGTTGAGTCGCTTATATTAGTAATGATATCTCGATTATACAAGTGGGATAATTGAAAAAGACGCATCAGGAGCTGTGAGTGCAGACAGTATGATCATTGCAGTCTTGCCCACTTTGCACTGGCAGATACAAAGAGGGGCTCTTGGATCCATCTTATCCAGGCCTTTCCTTGCCTTGGGCTCCTGGGCGCCAGCCCTATGCTCTGAATGGATAAACCTGTACTGCGTATGATTACTTTGTCGATTCTCTCGGTCGACTACTACTTTCGTGACGCTTTATAAGGTCTTTGTTAGCCCATTCCTGTCAACACAATTGAATGTTAACATCCCGTCGACCTAAATATCGAATGAGTCTAATATTTGACCAACATGACCCCTTCAATCCAATAGCACGTCCTCTCTCAAAGGGTGACATATGCTCCTAATGTTCATGAATCCATCTTCTACGCATTCATACAGTCTGAGTGAGTTGAGGGAACCACATGCTCATTGAAATTATACCTTAGAAAAAAATCTCTCTCTCTCTCTCTGTGTGTATTATATGTACCTTCCGGATGCTGCGTTGCAATGTGCTGGAACTCCATTTTAGTCGGCCACTGGCAGCCAAAAGTTAATCATCTGAATATTCTATCGTAAGGTATGTGCATTAAGGTGGGCCGAAAAAATTCTTTTTACTTTCACGAATTCTATATATTAGAAAAGTCACCTTTTGCCTAGGTAAGTAAAAATTATTTTTAAACAATTAAAAAATACCTTCCTATGGCACTTAAAATTGTGAAAAACATTAATTGATGTGCCACAATAGTCTTCTACAAAGCCCGATTGTATTGCAAGCGCCTGTAAGACTAAATTATGTAAAGTCATATTTTGAAATCTATTGTATCGTCAGGTACAGGAACGGGTCCTTACATGTGTGCATTTTAAAATATTTATGGGGAGAGGGGGAAAACAAACATTTTGTTATCTGTCAGATCCAGAATTTTTTACATTCGCCTCATGACTGCAATCATTCAGAAATAAGATTTCCCGTAATGTAAGGGAAAAAAAAAGCGAAATGAATGAGGAGACGTTGGACATAAAATGTTAGTTTCGTCACTGAACCTGATATTTCTAATCAATTGTTTTCAAAATAAAATAAAATTTTTTAAAAAGTAAAACACAAAAGATTTATTTTGTTTGACTATTTACAAAATTTTTTTGTATATATTGATCCGTTGTTTGACATTTTTACGCTGAGTGGGAAACGTGAAGTTTCTAGTTTTTATACTTAAAACATTTGTATAAATTTAAATTAGCCTGAAATATTGTCCATAGCTTAATCAGCTCAATGGTTGATTTTGATTTATTGCTATCTAATATCTTTTGATCTATTAACCAATAGAGAATTTCAGTGGCATATTTTATTCATTTTGCCATAATTCTATGAATATATTTTTAATATAGGTGAAGAAAGGCATTATTATCATTGTGTGTGTGTTTTTTTTCTGTATTTAGATTTATGCTTCAGTTGTGTGTGTGTTGATTAAAAAAATACATTTACCGTTTCGGGATTGCTAGCTGAAAGACAAGTCAATTGCTCCAACTGTTAGTAAATATAATTTATTGGAATGAGGTATTGAAAATATATCAAATACTTTTTTTGTTGACTTTCATTGTTTTATTTTTAACAACTAACCCCTGGTATCCGGCTAGGTTTGAAAGGTGTTTTTAGGTGTAAGCTATTAGGACTATTAAAAAAAGAGATATTAAGTATTGAGGTAGAAGAGAAATATATATCAAACTGGACAAAATCGTAAGTGGTTTTTCTTATATTTATGCTTCATATAACTTATAAAAATATTTTTAAATGTGTTTTTTTAAAAATGAAATTTTTACGATAATTTGTGCTCGAAAAACGGGATATCTCTAAAAGAATTCTATAAAATTCAATGAAATTTGTAACACTTAGGTAATAAATCCTTTAACAGTAAGACAAACCGCAGGTTTTAAGGTATTTACTTTTAATCATATTTACAGCCATTTACAGCTTAGAACACGAAATAATTTTGACGCAAAATCTTTAACATCAGATTTAAATGCTTATAAAATACTTATTTCTTAAAATATTTTTATCCTGCGGTTTGTGACACTTCAGATGAATCTAGAAGTATATCAATGGGAAATTTAAATTACATTAAGTCCAACATATTTTTATTAATACTGTTTTTTTTTAACATTGAAAATTTTGCCAAAATTTTATAAAAATAATACTTTTTTAAAAACGAAGGGGTGCATATTATTAATATAACAATTGTGACTCTTTAAACCTATTATGTGCTTTAAAACAAAAATAATTCTTCGGAAAATCAATATTTGAAAAATTTGTCTCCGAACCTAGTCCTTAACATTAACAAATATTTCGAGCCCATTTACAGAATACTTGTACTTTCTTAAACTAGGATAGAGACGGTAATAGTAGACAGATCGAAGGATAAAACATGTAATACTCCTTCGGAAGTGTCTTTATACTAGTAATCCAACATCCGGGAAGGAAAAAATATTCTAAAAAGAGTATTTACCGCCGTTTCACTATTTCCGGTTGAGAAATACCTTTGGATTTGATAACGAAGCCAGCAACAATGGGAAAATCATTGTCCTGGTTCATCCCGCTTTCCTAATCTGAGAGTGGAAAAAGAAAGAAGAAAAATAAATGCAATGCTTATAATAGAGAACTTGTCAATATCTGCTGGAGGAAAACAAGATCACGGTGCGAAAATGCAGTATCACGTCGTCTTGTGTTTCTCATCAGTGGCGTAACAAAGAATATTAAGGCCTCTCTGCAAAGTCAGGTTTTGGGCCCTAAGCCGTTCTTGACGTCAATCAGGATTAGGGCCTCCTAGAATCCTGGGCCCAATGCAGGGGTGTACGTTACGTCACTGTTTCTCATGAATTTCTACAAGCAACATGTTACTACGGCGACTTTTAACACTCGAGAATGTAGTGCTACACATGATTAATGAATGGATCTTCTTGGACATCGAATGATTTTCAAGTGTTATTGAACTAAAAGTAATATAATCTGAAAATACGAACTGAAAAAAAAGTCCACAATAGAATAGCTGTATCTCGTATTCTGGAGTGCTTTTTTGAAAATGTCCTACTGACGACTCAAATGACTGAAAATCTAACGCTGTGTATTCGTCTCTCAGACTTCCAAAATATTAATGCTTTACAATTTATTTTGAATTTGCCAGCGCTACTGTCGAGGTAACATAGTAGACATGGCAGGGGGTGAGTTAGAATTTATAAACGTCACGCCATAAAGCAGCACGAGGACTATTGACGACAGACCTCGTGATTTCAACCTCAGTCAAGTGAAGAGAACGACCCCTGAACTGGCAACCCTCAATCCTAACCACTCCACCCCACCAACGGGAGGAATTTGAATCTCGACAGATTTAACGTGCATCAGTTTCTCTACACGGCTGATCTTTAAGGGATCTGATGCTAAGGGGGGGGGAAGTATCATTCGTAATGTTTAGAAAAACAAAATTCAGCATATTCTTCAGCGATTAATAAATTTAACAGAATATGTTACGCATTATAAGTCTTTTTCAAAATTTTATATTTGATTCCGAATCCTTTCTTTTTCCACAATAACGTGAAACTAAACGTATCGGACGTCTAAATTGTTTTCGTTAAAAATAAGAGCCAACAGGCGTTTTGAAGAAAAGAACCACACTTTTTTCAGTAACAAATGAAAATATCAGAATTTTAGTGAAAAGTAATGCAGACAACACCACCTTAAAGTGTTCAAAAAAAACACTTACATCTCGAAGAGCTATAATAAATATTTGGTTTTAATTCAAAATTTCAAGGCATTCGGAGAATTTCGTTTCGCGAAGAAATGTGAAAAAGAAAATAAATCGACAAAATTATCAGAAATATGCGAAGGATATTAGTCGTTTGAGGAGAAATGAATTCTTTTTAAAAACAACACAAAAACATGATGCAATTTCACGAACAAAGGAAACGCTTCAAATTCGTGAAATTGCGCCGTAGCTCAAATAGATGCCAACTATCACGTCGCCATCTGGTATTAAAAGAAAAAACTAAATACGTCATACCTTCCAAAGTCTCCATTATAAACTTTCATATTCGACGCACATATTTGTTTCTTCATTTTAAAACTTTTATATGTTCCACTGAATTCATATTTTAGTTACAAAATTGAATAATGTTCGTCCAAATCATTTTTATTTCCTATAAAAAATTTATAGAACGGAATTGTATTTGGGAACGTGTGAACCATACAACATTTCTAGATTCGAAATAAAACTTTTCACAGTGTGCGGTTTTTGCGTGTGTTATGAAAACTCGATGCATTGCGCTAAATTCAAGACACAATTTTGAATGAACTATTGTTTAATACATTTTATTTATTGCACCTTATTTAGACTCTGGTTGTAAAATAATTATGATTAAAATGAAAAGCACCGTGGAATCCGGCGCCGCACACTTTTAACATCAAAAATAAGATCGAAATGTACGGGTGTGCGCCGGGCATAAAAAAGAAGGAAAAGAGAAGGGCAGAGAAAGATAAAATTAAAACTTCTACATTGATCAGAAGAGTGTTGTGTTTGAAAAAAATGTGACATTCCTAAAGATCTTAAAGGGTTATATTTCTGGAGAAGTATACTATTTTTTCAAAAGTCTGGCATAATATATCGAATTTATGACTTCAAAACATAAAAGCATTGAGCACGTACATTTCAGGTTTCGTCGTATGAAAGGCGCGTTATACGCCATATTTTAAGGTAGTTATTTTTTCATAACAGTTTCTCAAATTTTGATTTTGCTCGTTATCTTTCCAAAAAATATCTTATCCTCTTTAATTAGTTATTGAAGGGAAAATTAACATTTTCACACACATTTAAAGCCCATAAAATAATATTTAAAAATTAAAATGTTTTTTCGATTTCAGATTTAAAAAAAGATGAACCAAATTAGATAATAGAATAGGGATATTGAGTTCTACAAATTTACGACATACGATAAAGATTTTTGTATACAATGCAAGATTACTCTGCAGAAATAAGATCAGCTTGTAAATTAATCGAAATTTATTTTGTAAATAGTAATTTTAACTTTTTTTCATCACATATTCAAACACTACTACTGCCAGGGCCGCCGCGTGGGTATTAGGCGTCCAGGGCCACCACGTGGGCATTAGGCGCCCTTGTTCAAGTTGAAATTTGGCGCCCCCTAATGGGGTTCTGTTGCACTCTTATAAAGTGCTACAAATTATATGCGAAATACACTTTTATAGTATTCGAAACTTGACTTTCGAACTGAAAAGTTTTAAAATTATAATATTAAAACCCGTTTGTCTTTTTGCTTTTTTTTTATTATTTCATAAATTTTAAAAACAAAGCAAAGTAAAAATGATATAAAATTTTTTAATCAAAATGTAAAAATTAGAAAATATATTCATATATATATATATTGATTTTCCTAGCTTTAGCAGCTACAAATGCTAGTACCAATTCCTTTATATTTAATTTATCCAAAATTTCGCTCTCTATGGATATAATTGACAAGTCCGATAATCTCTCCTGCGCATAGTAGATCGCATGTAGTTTTTTATAATTTTAAGTTTTGAAAAACTTCGCTCTCCAATAGCCACCAAAACTGGCAGAGTTAAAGAAATCCGTAAAGCTATTGCAATATTTGGAAATGTATCTCTCTCTTTCTCTCTCGATAACCTTGTTTCCATAAATATCATTTAAAACATCAATAGGTGACATATCCTCTTTGGTAAAAAACATCGCAAAGATTTTATTTCTTCAAACAAATTTAATCCACCTATGTCCTTTTCATTAATATTTTTAGTATCCGTTAATTTTCGTTCTAATTCTACACAATGTTTTAAAATTTCACTGTCACTCCAGTTTTTTAAATTAAGTATATAGTGTACCTTGAAGAACTTTAAGAAGAACAATTGATCATTCAGTCAATTTAATCAGTTAATTTAATTCAGTCAATTAAAAGTACAATTACCTTGAAGTAATTGTAATGTTCTTTTAACTGACTGAATCTTTCTGAAACTGAAGAAATAGCAGTGTCTAATATTATATTGTAAAATTCAACCTTAAACTTTTGTCTTGGATTGTTGATTGGTTCGTCGTTTTATTCAGCTTGAAATAGTTTCTTTTTAAACTTGTGTTTCGACTTTGTGGAAAATCAGTATCCACCCCTAAATCATCAGCAACGATACTTACATTGGCAATGGCATGTTCATACTCTTCATATTATCTACGATTATTTAGTTCTGATATAAGATTTTGTAAATTGTCAGTCACGATTTGTAAATCACATTTAGAATTTTGCATTATTTGATTTACTACATTTTCTAAATTTAAAATATCGTGCCAGATGTTAATGACACAAATGAATTTAAACGAGGAAACCTTCTGAATTAAATTTTTTGTTTGGGTTCTTGAATCCATGTCTCTTGTTTGATCTTCTTGAATATTTATTAACGCTTTCAAAATTCCCTTCAAATCATTTTTCAACGGTCTTAAAGCTTGAATTCTACTTTCCCATCTGATGTTGGAGAGGGGCTTTAAAGTTAGGTTTTCAACATATTGTTGCAAAATAGACCAACGTTTAACGGATGAAGAAAAGTATTTGTAAAGCTCTTGCACTACTCCGAAGAAATGAACTGTTTCGAAGGAAATTTTAGCTGCATCATTTACAACTAAATTTAGAGAATGGGCAGAGCAGGGGATATAGAGTTCTCTCGAATTATTTTCAATAATTTTTTGTTGCAATCCTTTGTGCTTTCCTCTCATATTAGCACCATTATCGTAAGATTGGCCTCGTAAATCTGATAAATTTAATTCTAACGATTTTAGATGTCCATTTATGAATTCATACAGACCCTGTCCAGTAGTGTCATCGATAGATTGAAATTCTAAAAAATGTTCTTCAATTTGGGCTTTATTGGTTTCCTCGATCTTATAAACAAATCTAATTACAACAGTCAACTGTTTGGTATGACTGATATCAGGTGCAGTATCTAGAATTAATGAGTAATATTTTGACGTTTTAATCATATGTAATAGATGATTTTTAATTCCTTCTGAAATAATGCTTATAATTTCATTCTGAATTTGATCCCCTAAGTAATGAGCAATGTTCTTTTTCGAGATGTTTGAATTTTGTGGAGATGTTCAGCGATAATTGGATGAAATTTTGCTATGGTTTCAACCAACTTCAAAAAATTTCCATTATATATCACTATGATACAACTCTTTCTAAGAACCTCTAAAAGCAAGGCATTGCCCGTTTAAATATTGAATTAAATAAATAAGCCGTTCAATAACTGATTGTAGACCTTTTCTGCATCATAAAGTCTTTGTTGAGCTGCATCAATGGTACATAAATTATGCAAAGACATTTTGAGTTCACTGCATTTTGAACTATGTCTAAGGTGAGATGCACTGCTTTCATGTGTTTTCAAAATGTGGGTTAAATGTGCCCAATCATTACATCCATTCTTAATAAGCTGTGAATGCTTCTCACTGAATAGTTTACATGGGAAGAGAGAGCAAAAAACTTCATTTCGGGAATTTGAATATATACTAAGTAGTTTCTAAATACTTTTTCTCCATTCGGTAATGTTCTATAATAGAACGATTCTGAAAACTTTCTGCCAGAATTATCTCTTGGAAAATGTTTGGCTATCAAGCGGGAAGGGTCATTTTCAGTTAAATAATCTTTAATTTTTGTAGAAATTGTATCAGGCCAGGTAGCTGGATCGTTTAACTCAAAGTCAAAATCTTGGTTTGGAGATATGTTATTACCGGGTGAATTTTCTACTTCAACATCTAAGTTTTCAATTGGTACAATGGAGGTTTCATCTTGATCATATTATGGTAAATTTA
The DNA here is from genome assembly GCA_019973975.1 of Trichonephila clavata. Taxonomy (NCBI): domain Eukaryota; kingdom Metazoa; phylum Arthropoda; class Arachnida; order Araneae; family Nephilidae; genus Trichonephila; species Trichonephila clavata. The sequence goes on from BMAO01022909.1 coordinate 166,237, forward strand.
CATTTTGAGATAAATTTTCATTATAAAACTACAAACTAGATGTGTTGATGTTGATAGCCCTGGTTCAATTGTTTGTCCGTCTAATCCTGTTGTGTTTCTGAGATATTTATTTAGAGATCCCGCAAGTTTCTGATTAGCTTTCTCTCGTTGCAATTTCTTTTTTAGCGCGTTTTTCACGCAGTGAAAACAAAAGCGCTATTAGGACGCAAATTTCGCCTTCGTTCCATATTTTGTCGTACCTTTTTCTCAGCCAATAAGCAACCCATTGACCTCGGGTTTTCGGCATTCGGTCACATTTGTGCCCTAGATGAGCGGAATGATATTTAAATTTTCCCGTAGTTTTCCCGAATTTTCCTACAAATTTTCCTGAATTTCGCTAGTTTATAACAAAATTTTCTCAAATTTTACCTAGTAAGTCTATTGTTTGCAAGAAGTTTTTTAAAAAAACGCGCTAAAAATCTACTTGCATTTTGGAGGAAATCTTCACAAAAAAAGTTCAGAAAGCAAGTATATACAACATGTGAAAAACGCGCTAAAATTACTTGATCATGCCAATGATTGATATCTTGTTCTATTTTGTGCCCCAGATTGTTTTTCTTCTTTTGAGAACATGTTTCTAAAAAAATATTTTTTGCACTAAATAAAAAAAAATTAATTTTCATTTCATTTACAAAATGCATCATATGATTTTTTCTCAATTTATTATTTGAAAGTCGAAAGCCCATTTATGTCATTTGCTACTAAATAAAGATTCAGGTAAAGAAGCTAATTTAACTGAAAATTTAGAAACAATATTTTTTTTTTCAGAATTTAGTGTGAAATTTTTTCTTCTTTCTTCTGATTCAAAATATTTAAGTAAATTAAACCAATATTAATACAAATTACTAAAAAGCATTTATTATAAGCAATTGAAATATTGAAAACATCTCAGGTACATAATAATTCTAAACATTTAATGAAAAAGCTATAATTATTAGTATTTTTTTTAATTATTTGGAAATTGTGTTTAAAATTAACATGTATTTTTTAGTTTTTCACACAACACTTCACTACAGATGGAAAAGTAAATGTGTTTTTAAAATAGCAGCGAGCTACCACAGAATACCAACTGTCCAAAACACATTTGAAGTTCATGAATTTGCAAAATTCAATATTAAGCAAACAAGGGCCCAGATCGAAAAACATGACAAGTTTGAGATCCTCTGTTCTAATCTATGGTGCTGACGTGTACTGTTTTTCTATCTTAATACAAATACTCATATAATTTAAACTGTACAAAATATACATTGTGTTACAGGTACCGGTTACTCTCTTCTATAAAATTGCAAATTTTCAGCCTGTAAATTAATGTTTACATAGAAATATTTAATAATTACAAAACAACCTGATTTTACTGTAAATATTTAAATTTTTTTTGCTTTCTGATTGCAATTCATTAAAATTCCCTTCAGTTTCATTGTTAGAGGAATATCTAAAATTTTAATTTTACAATTTCTTAGTCATTTGGTTGAATTGTTTGGCAATGTTTGTAGGTTTATGCAAAAAAAATTACAAATTTAATGAAAATTTATGCAGTAATACTTATGTAAGAATATTTTTTGATCTTTGTATGTTTGAAAAGTTACATCGCATGCATACCTTACAAAAGATAGTATCATTTTTTAAAAACTGTTATTCAACTCTTTTTTTAAAAAAAATATAATATTGTGCAGATATAATTCTTGACATGAATTTTTTTTTCGTAAAAATGAATGTACATTACGTACTGTTCCATAACGTACATAATGTACATTAACAGTTTTTGTAATCTTCTCACTTTTTGTTTTATATTGGCGTATATTTAAGATATATTAAGATTGTACAATGTTCGAAGAACTGTTGTATATCAGTTGATTGTTTTTCAATGATACTCTACAGCTATATCAAAAAGTAAGATAACGTGTACATAAAATAAACAAGATATCAATCATTGGCATGGCCAAGTAATTTTAGCGCGTTTTTCACATGTTGTATTTTACAATAATGCAACTATAAACTTTTTACTAACAGAAAGTAGAACTGTACTTAAAAAAAAAAATTAAAATTTTTTTAAAAAAAAACAATTAAAAATTATTAAATTTGAATATGATTCGGCTTATCTAGGGCACAAATGCGACCAAATGCCGAAAACCCGAGGTCAATTGGTTGCTTATTGGCTGAGAAAAAGGTACGAAAAATATGGGGCAAAGACGGAGACGAAATTTGCGTCCTAATAGCGCTTTTGTTCCACTACGTGAAAAACGCGCTAAAAATTCTCAAAAATCTTTATAAAAAAAAAAGAGTTTTATTTTGGTTGAATTCTATCAAGTAAAAAAGTAAAAATATGGGAGAATTTAAAATATATACAAAGCTACAATTTTTACTTACTGTCTTCTCTTTCTTGGCGTTGTTTGTGTTTAAACGCAACCCACTTGGTTTCTTTCTTTCTTTCTTTATTTTAATCTACAATTTTAGTTTTATAATTTATCTAATACGATATGTATGTGCTCCAGTATTTACGGACGTTAAAAGGAAGCAGAAATGTAATGCTACGCTATAAAACATTGTTGAAGAATCACTAGCTATTAATTTATTCGGGGGGATCGAACTCACATCCAACAGAGGGCTTAGAGCTACAAAATGGTTCACCGAGATAGATAGGAAATGATACAAAAATATGCATGAACAAGAAAATTTAAAACAATATTATTATAATTATTTCAAAGAAACATATCTGCAAAAGAGCAGAGGAGGGGGGGACAAAATAACATCAGTAAAATTACATCATCATACGAAATATTGAAACAGGAAACTAGCTTATTATGAATCACATTGTTATTAAAAATAGAATGTAACTAGGAAGGAATTGCTACTTGTGTAGGTTTTTTAAGATGTTATTATAAGTATGGTAAGAGTTTTCATGAACTTGAAGTTCATTTTCAAATAACAGTCTATAAAAAATGAAAATATTGAAAATCACAAGAACTTTTCAATAAGAAAAGTTCGCAACACTGAACAAACAGCGAAAAGAATTTAGATGCGATCCCTACAAATTCAAAATTACTTTCAACTGAATTGCGACGATTACAGTTATGTTGCAACCTTTTATATTTATATCTTAAATTTGGAAGAAATCGCAAATTCGGTTGCCCTTGTGTATAAATATCCTGCTTAGAATCTAAAGGAATTCATGATACCAAAAAAGAGTGTTGTAGAGATCGCGATAAAGCAGTGTTTCTCAAACTTTAAATATTTGTGACCCAATTTTCAGTCATAATTTTCATCGCGCCCCACTTCTTACAATAACAATGTACTGAATGCAATTATAATGTACTTTGATGGTAAAACTACGATGCAATACGACTTTAATTATAAACGCACTATATAATATAATATAATATATATAATATAATATTTGTATACGAAGAGCCCAAGAGAGTCACTTGTAATTACTGAACTAGTTTTTAATTGAATATTGATAAATTAATTATCAAATACTTTGTGCAGAACTGATACATTTATAAGTAGTGCGTATTATATCAGTTTGAATGTGTATTTAATTTTTTACTATATAAGAATGTATTTTACTATGTAATTATTTTATCAAATTAATAACTATTTTAAATCTTTTGTTTTCGATTTTTCGCAATACGTTCGCGCTCCCAAGTAGGGTTATCACGCCCTCCTGGACGGCGCGCATCACAGCTTGAGAAACGCTGCGATAAAGATTTCATTTCGAGTTTTGAGAACAATTTAATAACAGTATACATGAAGCAAAATATGACTTGGAGAAGAAAAACCAAGCAATTTACATAATTTTAAAAATGTATATATATTATCATTGCAAATAAAACAACGACATTGAGCCACAACATCTTCTCAGCATATAATGAAAAAAATTTATGCCGATACAAATCATTCCCAATATCTGTTGTTACATGTTACAAATTCTTAGATTTTGAACACGTTCCGTATAATAGCGCGAACTTCACACGGAACGTGTTTTTATTGTTGGTATCGGAAATCAAATTTTGTTTTACACAAACGAATATAATCCACAGAACTGAAAATAAAATGAAATTAAATTATATAAAATATAAAATTAAAAAAAAATAATAACTTATTTTATTGCTAAAAAAAATATAAAACATGCAAAATTGCAAGTTTTTTTTAACAACTTTTTGTAAGTAACATTAAATTAAAAAAACCAATAAGTACTATAAATTTTGGCGCCCCCTGCCCCAGGCGCCCTTGTGCGGTGAACAATTTTGCCACCCCCACGCGGCGGCCCTGTAGGCGCCCTTGTTCAAGTTGAAATTCGGCGCCCCTTTATGAGGTTCTGTTGGACTCTTATAAAGTGCTACAAATTATATGTGAAATACTCTTTTATAGTATTCGAAATTTGACTTTCGAACTTAAAAGCTTTAAAATTATAATAATAAAACACGTTTGTCTTATTTTTTTTTTTTTTATTATTTCATAAATTTTAAAAACAAAACAAAGCAAAAAGGATATAACATTTTTTAAGTAAAGTATAAAAATTAGAAAATATATTCAAATATTGATACTCCTAGTTTTAGCAGCTACAAATGCTCATATCAATTCCTTTACATTTAATTTATCCAAAATTTCGCTCTCCTATGAATATAATATAATCTCTCCTGCGCCATAGTAGATCGCATGTAGTTTTTTATAATTTTAAGTTTTGAAAAACTTCGTTCTCTAGTAGCCACCGAAACTAGCAGGGTTAAAGAAATCCGTAAAGCTATTGCAATATTTGGAAATGTATCGATAAGATTGTTTTCATAAATATAATTTAAAACATCAATAGGTGACGTATCCTCTTTGGTAAAACAACGCAAAGATTTTACTTCTTCAAACAAATTTTATACATTTATGTCCTTTTCATTAATATTTTTAGTATCCGTTAATTTTCGTTCTAATTCTTCACAATGTTTTAAAATTTTATTGTCACTCCAGTTTTTTAAATTAAGTATATAGTGTGTACCTTGAAGTAATTGTAATGCTCTTTTAATTGACTGAATGTTTCTGAAATTGAAGAAATAGCAGTGTCTAATATTATATTGTAAAATTCAACCTTAAACTTTTATCTTGGATTGTTGATTGGTTCGTCGGTTTGTTCATCTTGAAATAGTTACTTTTTAAACCTGTTTCGACTTTGTGGAAAATCAGTATCCACCCCCAAATCATCAGCAACGATACTTGCATGGGCAATTGCATGTTCATACGCTTCATCTGATCTACGATTATTTAGTTCTGATATAAGATTTTGTAAATTGTCAGTCACGATTTGTAAATCACATTTAGAATTTTGCATTTTTTGATTTACAACATTTACTCAATTTAAAATATCATACCAGATGTTAATGGAACAAATGAATTTAAACGAGCTGAACTTCTGAATCAAATTTTTTGCTTGGGTTTTTGATTCCATGTCTCTTGTTTGATCTTCTTGAATATTTATTAACGCTTTCAAAATTCCCTTCAAATCATTTTTCAACGGTCTTAAAGCTTGAATTCTACTTTCCCATCTGGTGTTGGAGAGTGGCTTTAAAGTTAGATTTTCAACACACTGTTGCAAAATAGACCAACGTTTAACGGATGAAGAAAAGTAGTTGTAAAGCTCCTGCATTACTCCGAAGAAATTAACTGTTTCGAGGGAAATTTTAGCTGCATCATTTACAACTAAATTTAGAGAATGGGCAGAGCAGGGGATATAGAGTGCTCTCGAATTATTTTCAATAATTTTTTATTGTAATCCTTTGTGCTTTCCTTTTATATTAGCTCCATTATCGTAAGATTGGCCTCGTAAATCTGATACATTTAGTTCTAACTATTTTATATATTCATTTATGAATTCATACAGACCCTGTCGAGTAGTGTCGTCGACAGATTGAAATCCTAAAAAATGTTCTTCAATTTGGGCTTTATTGGTTTCCTCGTTCTTATAAACAAATCGAATTACAACAGTCAACTGTTCGGTATGACTGATATCAGGTGTAGTATCCAGAATTAATGAGTAATATTTTGACGATTTAATCATATGTAATAAATGCTTTTTAATTCCTTCTGAAATAATGCTTATAAAAGCATTTGCTTTTGCTCTCTTATTCTGTGTAACATGTACTAAATTTTAACTTTTATCTAATAAATGTTTAAAATTAACATGTATTTTTTAGTTTTTCACACAACACTTAACTACAGATAAAAAAGTAAATGTGTTTTTAAAATAGCAGCGAGCTACCACAGTATACCAACTGTCCAAAACACATTTGAAGTTATGAATTTGCAAAAATTTAATATTAGTAAGCAAGGGCCCAGATCGAAAAACATGACAAGTTCTAATCTATGGTGCTGACGCGTACTGTTTTTTATTTCATAACTCAATACAAATACTCATATAATTTAAATTGTACAAAATATCTATTGTGTTACAGGTACTCAGTTACTCTCTTCTATAAACTTGCAAATTTTCTGCCTGTAAATTAATGTTAACATGGAAATTTTTTATAATTACAAAACAATCTGATTTTACTGTGAATATTTTTTAAAAAAATTAAAAAAATTTTCTTATTGCAATTCATTAAAACTCCCTTCAGTTTGATTGTTTGAGGAATATCTAAAATTTTAATTTTACAATTTATTTGTCATTTGGTTGAAATGTTTGGCAATGTTTGTAGGTTTATGCATAAAAAATTTACACATTTAATGAAAATTTATGCAATAATGCTTATGTAAGAATATTTTTTTATCTTTGTATGTTTAAAAAGTTACATGGTATACATACCTTACAAAAGATAGTATCAATTTTTAAGAGCTGTTATTCAACTATTTTTTTTAAAAAAATAATATGGAGCACATATAATGCTTGACATGAATTTTTTTTCGTAAAAGTCAATGTACATTACGTAGTGTTCGATAACATGTTTAATAATGTACATTAACAATTTTTTGTAATTTTTCACTTTTTTTGTTTTATATTGGATTATATTTAAGATATTAAGATTGTACAATGTTCGAAGAACTGTTGTATATCAGTTGATTTCTTTTTCAATGATACTCTCCAGCTATGAAAAAGTAAGATATCGTATGCATAAAATAAAAAATTCTCAAAAATGTTAAAAAAACAACTTTTTTTTTAATGATTTGAAGTAAATTTCAAATATTTTCCCAGAGTAATATATTTCTCATAGATAATATAGAATAATTTTAACACAAATCTGTGTATTTCAGTAAACAAATGTTCAGTGAATAATCTTGTTACGATAAATATGAATTTTTAAATCTTTGTTTGATACAAGACGTAAACAGTATTATATTCAGAATATGAAGAATTGTGCAAATATAAACCACATCACAAATGTTGAACAAAAAGGTATATGAAATTTTCAACAAAGAATTATTCTACAAAATTAAGGCAAAAAATTTCATATTAACCAGCCTTTCTATCATTTACACATGTTGTAAACATTAATTTGCAATCAACTTTTGTTTCCTTCTTTATTATGAAAGCAAATCTTTCTGTTTCTGAAAGGTAGTTTTCTGTAGTATCATTTGAATCAAGAATATTTTACCACATTTATTTTTATTATTTTTTATAAAGAAAAATTCAGAGAATTTATAAAGTAAAGTGAATTCTCTAGACCGGGGATCGGTCTATTTTCATAAAGAACCAATTGTTAGTGAAACAAGATATTGAAAGTATCAGACACCTACTTGATATGAGCTTCCAGGAAAAAAGTCCCCCATCCCAGCAACAGTCGCGTTAAGACTGTCATGCTCCAATTATTTAAATCAAGTTTTACACACAGACATTAACATTTACATTCCCTCAAAAATGAAAAAATATTACAGATATTTTTTATTTATTTATTTATTTTTATTTCTATAGTTCAATGCAAGTGCGATCAGTGCACAAATATCAATGCTAGGAATTAAACTTTGAAGTTTCGTGAAAAAAAACTTTAATACCAGTATTACCTTAAGTACTACTTTTTGGAATTTCATGTTTACACTAATAGTCAAACTTTATAAAACTGTTCTAATACATATATAAATGTAGACGAAAACCTTAAAATTAGCTGATGTAACACAGAAAATTTCAAAAATAAATTTTTTTTAAAATTAGATATCATTAAGCTGGACATTATTTTCACTGCCTCCTTTGCAAAGAAAAGCAAATAATAAATGTATGTTTTGATTTTATTTTAATGTGATAAAAATGTTTGTACATTTTTTAAGTCTCAAGGGAAAATACAAAATAAATCAAAAGTAAAGTCATAATTATCGTTTGCAATTTTAAAGGAATGAAGTAAAATTGAAGAAATTACTGATTTAAAATTGCGTCAACTCTCTCTCTTTGAAAAAAAGTGATTTCCTGAAGGCAGTGGCGTAGCTAGGTATTTTTAAAGGCCCTAATGCAAAAAAAAAAAAAAAAAAAATTATGGTTCTATCTTGGTTGAATTCTATCAAGTATATATATATATATATATATATAAAAGTAAAAATATGGGAATAATTTAAATATATACAAAGCTACAATTTTTATATATATATATATATATATATATATACTTACTGTCTTCTCTTTCTTTGCATTGTTTGCGCTTAAACGCACCCCACTTGGTTTCCTTCCTTTTTTTAATCTATAATTTTAGCTTTATAATTTATCTAATACGATTTGTATGTGTTCGAGAATTTACTGACGTTAAAAGGAAGCAGAAACAGAATGCTACGCTATAAAACGGTTGGAGAATCCCTAGCTATTAATTTATTCGGGAGGATCGAACTCACATCCAACAGAGGGCTTAGAGCTACAAAATGGTTCACCGAGATAGACAGGAAATGATTCAAAAATGTGCATGAACAAGAAAATTTAAAACAATATTATTATAATTATTTCAAAGAAACATATCTGCAAAAGAGCAGAGGGGGGGGGGACAAAATAACATCAGTAAAATTACATCATCATAGGAGAAGATTGTGAAATATTGAAACCTAGGAAGGAATTGCATCTTGTGTAGGTTTTTTAAGATGTTATTATAAGTATGGTAAGATTTTTCATGAACTTGAAGTTCATTTTCAAATAACAGTCTATAAAAAATGAAAACATTGAAAATCACAAGAACTTTTCAATAAGAAAAGTTCGCAACACTAAACAAACAACGAAAAGAATTTAGGTGAAATCCCTACAAATTCGAAATTACTTTCAACTGAGTTGCGACGATTACAGCTATGTTGCAACTGTTTTTATTTATATCTTAAATTTGGAAGAAATTGCAAATTCGGCTGCCCTTGTGTATAGATATCCTGCTTAGAATCTAAAGGAATTCATGATACCAAAAAGAGTGTTGTAGATCGCGATAAAGCAGTGCTTCTCAATCTTTCAATATTTGAGAGCCAATTTTCAGTCATAATTTTCATCAGTCCCACTTTTTACAATAACAATGTACTGTATGCAATTATAATGTACTTTGATGGTAAAGCTACGATGCAGTACGACTTTAATTATAAATTATATAAATATTAAGTTTTGTATATGACAAGTCCAAGGGAGTCACTAGAAATTAGTGAACTTGTTTTTAATTGAATATTGATAAATTAATTATCAAATACTTTGTGCAGAACTGATATATTTATAAGTAGTGTGTATTATATCAGTGTGAATGTGTATTAGTTCACTTTTTATTATATAAGAATGTATTTTGCTTTGTAATTATTTTAAATTGCAAATTATTTTATTAAATTGATAATTATTTTAAATATTTTATTTTCAATTTTTCGTAATATGCTCGCGCTTCCCCCCCCCTCCAAGTAGGGTTATCACGCCCTCTTTAAGGGGCGCGCCCCGTTGTTCGAGAAACGCTGAGAATAAAGATTTCGTTTCGAGATTTGAGAACAATTTAATAACAGGTATACATGAAGCAGAATGTGATTTGTAGAAGAAAAACCAAGCGATTTACATAATATTAAAAATGTATATATTTTATCATTGCAAACAAGAAGCAAACAAAACAACGACGTTGAGCCTCAACATCTTCTCAGCATATAATGAATAAAAATTTATGCCGATACAAATCATTCCCAATTCCTGTTGTTACATGTTACAAATTCTTAGATTTTCAACACGTTCCGTATAATAGCGCGAACTCCACACGGAACGTGTTTTTATTGTTCGTATCGGAAATCAAATTTTGTTTTACACAAACGAAAACAAAATTAAATTAAAATATAAAATTTAAAAAAAAATGAAATCTTATTTTATTGCTAAAAAATATAAAACATGCAAAATTGCAAGCTTTTCATTAACAACTTTTATGTGTGTAAGTAACATTAAATTAAAAAACTATAAGTACTATCAATTTTGGCACCCCCTGCCCAAGGCGCCCTTGTGCGGTGAACAATTTTGCCACCCCCACGCGGCGGCCCTGATTACTGCACACAAAAAAGGTGATTTCAATTAGACAAATAGTCTTAAATGGTGTTAAAAAATGTTAATGGTTTTATGAAACAAGCAACCCACTGATAGTATATAGGAATGTAAAGAAACATCCAAAAGTCGAGCTGCTTATCTTTCTAACCTTGATCCCGATTATGAAGTGTTGGTTTTCCCAACTCTTTTATATCTTGTTTTAAAAATGTTATTTTTTGCAGATACGAGTATATTTTTATAGTTTAAACAAACAAATGTTTGAACAAATTTACTTTTCAAAACTTGCACGCCAAAACAAATTTAATTTCTTTTAAAATTATTTTGAGCTTTACATTACTATTTTCTTAAGTGAAATGTAACGAATAAAATTGGGCAATGCGCATTCAAAATAAAACTAAGAAATAACTAATTAACTAATTCATTTTAATTGCTGAGTTTCATTGCGACAGTATATTAAAAAATTCTTTTGTGATTTTTTTCCTATTGCATTTTTATTCAGAAACAGCCTGTGTGTATCGGATTGAGCTAAAATTGAAGCATAGAGCCAAAGAAATTAACGATTAATTATCGAACTAAGTTCAAAAATTGGATACGAGAATGAACAAATTCTTGATTTTTAGTATCAATAGTTAAGAATTTGTTAGGAGGAATTTTAAATAAGACTTCCATACCTTTTAAATAATAATTATTATCAGTTGAGCTACAAATTGCTGAAAATAATTCTCAAGCGACAACATATGAAAATCTGTTCAGTTCAATATTGCCATCAAAGAACTAAAGAGCATTCAATTTGATTCTTTTAATAATAAGTCTTCTTGGAATGCATTTTACGAAATGTCCTTAAAAAATTTAGCCAGTAAAGATCTCATGCAAAGAGTTGAAGATAAATGAGTAAAGAACATGCACAATAGTCACAAATTTAACTAAAACTGCATATACTGTAAAATTTATTTAAATGAAAAATGATTTTCAAAAATTAGTAAGCAGAACCGTAAGAAAAATACTATGGATAAAGTAAATTGAAATGACTGAACGAAAAATAAATAAATCATAACAATTTTTTCTTTCAAAGTAGGTGTTTGAGCTAATCAAAACGCGATCTTTTAAATGAAATCCAAGTATTGATAAACATGTCTTTTCAATTTTCTTCTGCACTTTCTTCATTTTTTTTTTTACTTCATTCTGAAGCGAAACCATTCTACTCAACAAACAAGTGAATGATTGAATGTAGATTTTAATGGCACAAGAGCCGATTTCGTCTAAAGTGCGCCAAACAATGGTTTAAAAGAGCAAAACAATTTTAAGAACAAATATAACTGCAAAACTAATTTATTAAAAACGAATTTTTTAAATTGTGAGCTAAAAACTGGGTAATATGTAAATAAATTTAATGTAATATAACTATCCAATTTTAAACAGAAAATTAAATATATTTGGGTGGGTGTTTGCTTCCACTAGGTCAGATAATGGTAAAACAGGTTAATGAAAAAAAATTTGCACGATGATTATTAAAAGCTGGACAATAAATTAAAATGTGCCGAACAGTACACTAGACCTTGAATTAAGGACATTGAGCAGCATCTCCACCCCCGAAAAAATGCCTGTGTGTAAAACGAATATGACCAATGTGAAAGCGAGTCAGTTTGACATCGGTTTAACAAGATATTAAATATTTAGAGAAGTACAATTAAATGAGTATCAACTTTATATTTCCTTTCCTGTTCGAAATGAGTCAATATCCGTTTGGGATAGAACTTCTGTATTAATTGACGGAGGAGAGTATAACTATTTCCACATGTGCGTAGCCGTAAAAAAAATGCATGCGTGTATCAGTGTGTAATGAGTATGTAATGAATTGTATAATTAAGTTTTATTTTAAAGTAATCTTATATATAATTAACAAATTTATTATTATCATTATTATGTGAAACTGTGTTTAAAAATAATTAGGATGGAAAAAGTGTAAGTATAAGCAAAATTTTCATTTTCAATACATAATACTAAAAAAATTTTTATTGAATAGACATTTATAGAAAAGTATTATTATTATTATTCTTTTTCCATTATGCTTATGGGTGTTTCAGTACATACTTTTGTAATCAAAGGCTTGTGGTCACTAAAACAAGAAATGTAGGCTTTACACTCAATATCATTTAAGAATCTCGAAAACACTGCAGCAATTGTAGTATTTGATTTTGTCGTTGATATTATTCTGTTATTTTGTAGAGATAGGGCGAAATTGTCTTTTAAAAATTCAATTAATTGTAGACATTTGTCTAAAGCAAAATTGACATTAAAATCTCCTCTTAAAATCATAGGTATTTTGTCATAATTTATGGAATTGATGTATCATTGTTACAGAAATATAAATAAATATTAAAATAAGAATCTCACATGAAAGTTAAGTTTAGAAAAATAATAAATAAGAAAAATTAAGCAATTGCTTATAAAAATATTCTCCCCCCCCCCAAAAAAAAGTTTGTGGGTTCATTCCCTTCTTGAAATTGCTGATTCGATTAAATAGCTCATAATAAAGACAAGTATCAAAAAAAAAATTTTTTTAATTTTAAATAAATAATATAGTCTTAAGAATTTGTACTTACATTATCTACATAAATCTAGATCATGGAACTTCGATCACTTAGTGTTGGTTGGCAACAAAATACAATTGCCTTAAAAACCAAATATTTCTTGTTACCGAAGCTCGATACACAAATAGACAGGAATTAATCTGGACATATTCCCCTTTCCACGGCTAACTGTGGAAAAATTCTCACCCCCAAAGTTCTCATATTACACTCATCCCACAGTTGGGGTAACGAACATTCCTTCGTCCAGAAGTTCCGGGTGAACGATCGCAAATTGCCACAGTAGGGTCAGTTAACGATGTCCAAGATTGAAATCTAAGGTCAAATACGTCCCTAAATTACGTCATCGCGTAACGAAAAATTTTCCTTACCGTGCCATAAGAAGTTAACTTCCAAAAGGGAGAAAGTGGGACAATTCCAAGCAAATATTTCCAATTTTCTTTGCATCTAGACAAATCGAGTATCTTTTATAATAAAGGAACTATAATTAATTTGCTTGTGGTTTAATTATGTCCAAGGTTGCGGGTTCAATTCCGGCTGGAGACGGTAGACTTTCTGAATGCGAAAATCGCAGGCACGCATGACATATGATTGTGGGGCTTGTAAAAAATATCTTGAACATTAATTTGGCTCTGGAACTGTCGGCAAAATTAAATCACGTCAATTTATAATATCTGACAAGAGTTTGAATTAAAAAAAAATAATTCAAGTGTCTAAATTTGGTAGCGAGACCACTACATGGTGCCCCCATGAAATGGTACTCATATTTAGGCACTTGCAGTGTCTTCAAAGTCTCTAAGTTGCTAAAAGGCAGCCTCACTGAGAAAAAATAATCGTAATAAATGTTACAGATGAACCCAAAACAAGAAGAGCCATGTCTCTTTCTCGATAAATGAGTACAAATCAAATAGTTCAGAGAAAAACGGAGAAAACTGATAAAAGTTATGAAAAATCAGAAAAATGATATACATAGTTAAATATATTGCTACGCTGATTGGGTTTCGATGATTTTATGCACAATCAGTATAAATCTTGTAAGGACAAGCCAGCAGATAACCCATTTCTCAATGTTTGTGATTTCACCTTACCCGAAATAACTTATGCCCTACAAAATTTGATCACCAACAAATCATCTGGTCCGGATAGTATTCATGGACATTTCTTGTCCCATCTTGGAATTTTGGGTAGGGAAAGACTTTTACACATATGTAAATTGTCATTAAAAACTGGCAAACTACCGAGACAGTGGAAATCGGCTATCATTATTTTCATTCATAAACCCAACAAGAATGCCTGTCTTACGGCAAATTATCGTTCTATTTCTCTTACCTGCATGACTTGCAAACTAATAGAAAGCATGGTGTTGCGGAGAATGACTCCCTATTTACACACTAACTTAATGCCCTCGGAGCAATTTGCTTTCCGCAAGGGTGACTCTACAATTGACCAAATTTTATACTTTACCCTGTCTTTGAGATCTCAGAATCACAAACCAACGAGACACACCATGACGGCATTTTTAGATTTGTCAAAGACCTTTTATATGGTATGGATATATAAGCTGTTAAGCAAGTGCTTTGGTATTTTTGGCATTAAAGGTAAAGTTCTACCCTGGATCTCAAACTTTCTGAGTCACCAAAATTTGAGTGTCAATTTTCATGCTAATTACTCGGGTTATTACAAAACGTATCAAGGAATAACCCAGGGCTACGTTTTGAGTTCAACTCTTTTCTCGTTATTTATTTCCGGGATTGAAAAATATGTCAACCCTTGTCAAATCGAGCTTTTCACTGATGATGTCGTTTTGTGGTGCAGTGATGCAAATGTTAACAAAATGGAATCCCAGTTGAATAGGTCCCTAGTAAATATTCAGGAATTTGCGGACAACCGCAAAATTTCTTTCAATACTTCAAAGTCTCCAGTCAGCCACTTCACGTCTGGTAGGCATTTTTACAACTACTCTCATGAGCCTTTACTAATGAGTGAACGCTTGAAATGTAGTAAATACCCTACCTATCTTGGATTCACTTTAGACCCAGAAGTGAACTGTGGCAAACATGTTGAGAAAATAGCCGATAATGCAAGAAAAACATTTAGTGTCTTAAAATATCTTTCTGGAAGAGACGGGTTCAGACGCCTGCACACTTAGAATCGCTTATATTACCTTGGTCCAACCAGTCCTTGAATATGGGTATCAAATCTTTCCAGTAGCATCTCCTATTAACTAGAAAAACTGGAGAGAGTGCAGCTCGAGAGGATCATCACGGGCCTTCGATATAGTAGGCCTACTGACATAGCTCTTTACGAGACAGACATCCAACCTCTGACTATGAGATTCGAAGTCAACGTGATTTGGATATTTTAACAAAATTAAAAGCTTTGGTTCCTTTAATAGAACCTCTCCTTTTCTTTTAAGCTGGACAAGTAGCCAACGTTTAAGGCGAGACAGCCCACTCATAATTTAAGTGATCGTGTCAAAAGAGGTAACCGTTCATAAGTTGAGTGAAACCCTACTAATAGGATTGAAATAAGGGCTTGACGATTAAATCCACTTGACCTTCCGTACGTACCTATCCTTTTACACGACAAATTTATAAAAGCATTGTGGGATACAGGAGCAGAAAATCATTTATTTTGGAGGACACATACAAGACTTATTTTTCTTACAGGTCAATAAAATATTCAAAAGCCGAGGTCGTAACTGAACAAGGTGCCAAGTGTACAAACTTAGGAATGGTGGAGTTACAAATTAGAATTAGGGAATTCACGAGAATGTGGAACTTCCACGTGATTGCGGAAATGCAGTATCCATGCATTTTTGGCATTGAATTTATGCAGGTGTCTAAAATTGAGTTGGATTTTGAAAACAAATCGCTAATTATTCTGGATTCTCACATTAATGAGGTATCAATAGCAGAGGAACCCGTAAAGATCGATCTCTCTAACACGAAGCTGGATGATCAACAAAAAGAGGAATTAAATGTGTTTTTTAATGATTTTAGGGATCTTTTTTCAAATAAACCAGGGATGACATATGTGTTGTGTCACGAAATAGATACGGGAGACAAACCCCCGGTGTTTTCACGACCTTATCGCTACGACAGGGTCAAGCAAAAAGTGATAGATTATCACGTAAATAAGATGTTAGATGAAGGTACGTTCACACCTATCCAATCTCCCTATGTATCTCCAGTTGTTTTATGTGATAAGAGTAATAGTTTGCCTCCAGATGATCCAGAAACTTAGATTCGCGATAGATTATCGCAAGTTAAACGCAATAACTGAATCCTGAATATCCCTCTGCCGCTCATTGATGTTTTGATCACAAATATCCCCCACACCGGAATTATGGCCACTTTGGTATTAAGATCCAGATATTTCCAGCTAGCGGTAAGCCCCAAAGATATTATTAAGATGGCCTTCGTGACCAAAAATGGTGCATTTACTTTACTGGCCATTTGGTATTTCGAGAGTGATTCCGATTTTTCAAAAAGCTATCGATATAATACTTAAACCAGTTCTGGGGCGTTTCGTAAGTGTTTACATGAATGATGTTATCATATCTTCACCATCACTTACACGCCACGTAAAACATTTAAGGGAAGTCTTTAAATTATTACAAGAAGCAGGTTTGACCTTAAACCGAGAGAAATGCCATTTCGCTGGTGAAAAGTTAAAGTATTTAGGTCTAATTATTAGTAAGAGAGGGGTTCGAGCTGATGAAGCGAAAGTAAAAGCGATTCCGGAGATGAAACCTCCGAAGTATACTCGAGAGGTTTTTGGGAATGATAGGATGGTATCACACACAAGAATTTATTAAGCATTACGCAGATCTTTGACAGACCCTATATATGTTGAAAAGAAAAAAGAATAAATTTGTTTGGTCTGAGGAAGCGCTGGCAGCTTTCGATCGCATCAAAAAAGCCGTCACAGAAGCCCCGGTTTCAAAACTTCCGGATTTTAAGGCAATATGGTACCATCTTCGGAATTTTTTTTTATTTTTAATATTTGATATTTAATTTTAATTGTATTTTACAAAGGTTAATATTTAATAATAACTCCACACAAAAAATTTTAATTTGTCTTATTTTTCTTACAGGCCAATAAAATATTCAAAAGCCGAGGTCGTAACTGAACAAGGTGCCAAGTGTACAAACTTAGGAATGGTGGAGTTACAAATTAGAATTAGGGAATTCACGAGAATGTGGTACTTCCACGTGATTGCGGAAATGCAGTATCCATGCATTTTTGGCATTGAATTTATGCAGGTGTCTAAAATTGAGTTGGATTTTGAAAACAAATCGCTAATTATTCTGGATTCTCACATTAATGAGGTATCAATAGCAGAGGAACCCGTAAAGATCGATCTCTCTAACACGAAGCTGGATGATCAACAAAAAGAGGAATTAAATGTGTTTTTTAATGATTTTAGGGATCTTTTTTCAAGTAAACCAGGGATGACATATGTGTTGTGTCACGAAATAGATACGGGAGACGAGGTCAAAAAAGCCGTCACAGAAGCCCCGGTTTCAAAACTTCCGGATTTTAAGGCAATATGGTACCATCTTCGCAATTTTTTTTTATTTTTAATATTTGATATTTAATTTTAATTGTATTTTACAAAGGTTAATATTTAATAATAACTCCACACAAAAAATTTTAATTTGTCTTATTTTTCTTACAGGCCAATAAAATATTCAAAAGGTTTTTGGGAATGATAGGATGGTATCACACACAAGAATTTATTAAGCATTACGCAGATCTTTGACAGACCCTATATATGTTGAAAAGAAAAAAGAATAAATTTGTTTGGTCTGAGGAAGCGCTGGCAGCTTTCGATCGCATCAAAAAAGCCGTCACAGAAGCCCCGGTTTCAAAACTTCCGGATTTTAAGGCAATATGGTACCATCTTCGCAATTTTTTTTTATTTTTAATATTTGATATTTAATTTTAATTGTATTTTACAAAGGTTAATATTTAATAATAACTCCACACAAAAAATTTTAATTTGTTGCAAAATGTTTGTAAAATTAAAATTTTTTTAGCTTTTAAAACATTTTTTAAATTACTAAGGCTTTTTTAAACATGTCTCTTTTCTTTCGAATTTTTTTTCCAAGTAGCTTATAATATACTACATAAAACTGAGCATGTGTTTTTTTCTGTTGCTGCTCTTTAATTTTTTATTAATTTTTTTATAGTTAAACTTAAAAAAACTCTCAAAAAACATTACTTTTGATTTTGAAACTTTTTAGAAAAAGTAATAAACATTTTAGAGCTGATTCAATGCACAGTTTTACAAAACATACATTTCAGAACAAGTATAAAAAATTTCAAACCTATACTTCAATTATCAAAAAAAGTCTTAGGGTTTTGAATAATAGTATATAGACAAAAATTCAACATGGAGAAAAATGAGTTTGAAGTTTTCATTTCATGAAAAGCATGATATAATATTCATCGAACAGTCTGAAACTTTTATGAAATGTTAATTAGCTTATTTAAAACTGCTTACCATACGAAATTGCACAAATGTAGAACAATTAAACAGTATACTGCTATAATGAATGTATAGAAGAAAACGAATGAAAGATCAATATTTCATAAAACTTTATCTTAATAATAATTAAAAAAAATACACACTTCAGAGCTAATTCCATGCTCAGAGCTAATGCACAACATGTACAAAAGATGTTTATGCCTTCATTTTTTATTTCCATGATTTAAAAAGCCTTCGCATGTTAAATATTGTACACGAATGAAAGCAAAATCAAATAACAATGTACAGATAAAATATATCAAAATATGTGTATTTGTTTAAATAAATATCTTAAAATATTTTAATAATAAAAGTGTTGTATTTCACACATATGGGATCTATCTATATATATCCAAAAGCAAGTATATAAAAATAGGAGAGTTTTTCAATTCTTGTGAATTAGATTTTTAATTATCTAAGTTATCGAAATGAGATTTAATATTTTTGCTTTGGGATTATCCGTTTTGAAGAGTTAATTTCGTTCATAATAATATCATAAAAATCACGCACAACTTTTAAATCTTGTGACGGATCAATCCACGTACTCTCTTTAACATAAGCATTTTGGGAAATATTTGGGCTATCAATTCGAGTTTACTCGCAACCAACCCTCTGAAGAAGCAAACGTGATTGTTCAGATTAGGTTGGATATATATAGTCTAGGTTTTCAAGCTACAGATATTGAGATATAAATGCGAGGAGAAGGATAGATTGCCACCGATAAAGTATTATTCTATGTTTAGTGTGTTTCAGAGATTAGATAGTGGAAAGAATCAAAGTGACGATAGTGACATAGTTAAATTATAGCTCAGATATTTAGGGCAGTGTACTTGATCCTAATATATATATAAAAGGGTCGATATTTAAAGTCTTCTCACAATTCGCGCATCTCGTTATTTATTCTCATATTGCACAGAATGGGAACATCTCTTCTAGTTTGAATTTCTAGAATTCTGTCTGTTGATAATTAGATAGATAGATTCAATGGACAGATTGGTTAACCGACATGTCTAGTCATCCTTTCCTTCAAGGATGAGATGGACAGATTCAATCTGTTGATAATTAGATTCAATAAATAGATTGGTTAACCGACAAGTCTAGTCATCCTTCCCTTCCTCCCACAGCTCTAGGCGGGGCTGAGAGAAGATCTCAGTCCTTATAATTTTAGTTAAAAGTGATGCGTTTACAAAATAGGGAGAATTTGTTCCTGTAGAAAAGCCTCGGCTAAGGCAATAGCCAATGCCCTTTTTGAGAATTACATTTCGAGATACGAAGCTCCAGTTGAGATAATTAGTGATAAAGTCCCACAATGCATATCAAATATTTTTGAGGACTTATGTCACAGAACAGTTATGTATAGACCACAATCTAATCAGACCAAAAAGATGAATAGAACCCTTATTCAGATCATCGCATGTTGAGGAAAATCATGATGATTGAGATCAATCTCTCGATCCTTTCACTTATGGAATACACCGGCTGTGCATCAAACGACGGAAAAAACTCCGATGGAAGTGTTTCTAGGCAGAAAATTAATAACGTCGTTTCAAACATTAACAATGGTGTCGGAAGGATGAGATTTAGTCAGTAAAACTATAAAAAAGTTATTTGAGGAGGCAAAACGAAAGAAAAAGATTCAGCAAGGGTGAAATACTACAATAGGAAGGAATCGAATATTAAAGTGAAGGAAAAAGTTTTGTTACGGACGCAATTCGGTGAATAAGAGAATCGAGGGAAATTCAAACCGATTTGAACGCCCATATAAGATGGTTCCAGTAGATAGGAATAATAATTTGATGCGGAAAGTTGGTAAAGCACTCGCACAGTAAATACTGATCAGGTTAGAATCTATCCTCCCGAGAAAGTAATGAGGTTGGTGTCGACAAAGACACTTCGAGTAATGAAAGGATGAGACAGACAAGTGGCATTTTATTGGTGAAAGGGAAAAACCAACGCCAAAAAGGGAGCAGTCAGTGATTAGGCGTCGGTATAAAAAAAAGATGCCCCATGTAATTTTCTAGATCTTCGGTTTTTAGTGGAAAGAGAAGATGCTTTCTACGGATGGGGATAGTACACACATAAACTAGAAAGGAAAGCTTCTAGCTATAGTAACTTTAAAAAGTGGGCTCCAAAAAGAACAATTCCAAGAAAGAAATCTGTGCATCCTCCCTGCAGTCGTAGAGGCATATCGAGAGGAGACAAAGAGTGATGGTAAGTAAGGATGAAAGACCATCGAGAGAAGGAGCAGCAACAGAATCCACAACGCATAAGAAGGAGTCCTATCCCATTCGATGCAGAACAGCTCCAAGAGGAATGCACTTTGAGGAATCATCAACTACAGGGCTTTGGAAGGAATTCAGAAGGCAGCCATACAACCAACGGAGCAGAGCGGTGACATGGAACTCAGGGTTTAGCTCCAGAAGACAGTTTGTGACCAAAAGATGGAACCAGTGGATCCACCACAGGTCCACCAGCTTGAATGGCAGCCCGAATGGGGGTGTTCTTGTGTATTGAATTATTGTAAACTAAGGGAGCATATTCTTTCATAGCTAAGATCAATTAATTAAATTTGAGAAACTAATATAATTAATTTGAATTGCAGTGTCGTTTTGCGAGTACGTGAATTAAGTTCAGGAAATAGAGTATCTAGCCCTAGATGTTTTGGCAGATTCCTGTAATTACGAATTTTTTTAACATAATTTTTGACGGGTCGATTGGAATCGCCTGCAAATCACGTTTCCTTTGTGGGGAGGGATTGTGATGTGTCCTATCTGTACCTGTAGCTAATCCTCTGGGGGGAAATAATTTTTAACTGCTGTGATTTTATAAAATCGCTTCCAGTAGAAACACCATGCTTTATGTTAATTAGAGTGTACTTTAAACTCTAATGCAGTGAGTGTAGGTGTTGGTCGTTAGGTTCCTTGGAAGTTAGATTATCAAAGTCAATATCTGAAGTTTTCGGAGTTAAAGAAGAAGATCTTTAATCAAGGTTAGCTTGTGATAAAGTCTTGATGAGAGTATTGTTACATGGAATCGTAACCAACATAAGTGAAAATTGTTTGTTTTAGAAATCTAGGTTAGCGATTAGGTTGACCACCCCCTCGGTTTATGACATTTCTTGATAGTAATTTGAAAGCTTGTTAAAATTATTGGTTGTGATCATAATGGCTGATTATTCAGTGTCTCTCACTTTGCAAGCGACCACTGGATCACGAGATGTGTATAAATAATGTTTCCCTGTGATTCGTCAATGATTACAGTTGCACAACATCTGTTATCACCTTTACTGATACAGGATTATGTCCTCTGTCTTGGCAAATAGTCACTTTCATCGAACTTCTTAATCATCCCTTTCAAAGTATTAAGTGATTCCCCTTTATCTAGTTTAAGTCGGGTTCTAAGCCCACGAGAATATTTCAGCTTTACCAATAATCTCGTTCTGTTATTGGAATGGCATGGTCACTTGATCTGGCTCACATCAGCTGAGAATACTAATTTTAGGATCTGTCTACATGTTTTTGTAGCCCAAATTACATTCTCGGTTATCGCATGCGAAAGCATAAATTTGGATTTTGCTTCCATACCCTTGTTTTATGCTGCTGTTTTTGGAGTCAAAAGGTGTCGTTAGCGACTACCAAGCAGGACTTCAAAGCCATAGATCCCCTATGGACAAAGTTATGAAACTCACCCAGGCAGTAAATGATGGCTTTCAATTAAAGCAATCCACCCTTGCTGTGTTAGTGGATTTCATAGCTGCAAATGACAATGTGTGGCATCATATGCTGCTCCACAAGCTGAAGAAACATAGAATAGCCGGAAAGTTACTGAACTGGGTATAAAGTTTCCCCTCCTCACAGCGCAACATTCGATGCCAGTTTCTATCTCTCCCTGGATACATCTGTGTCATGGCTTGCCTCAGGGAGCAGCTCTAAGTTGTCTTCTCTTCAACATCATGGTGGACGACCTCGAGCCAGCCATTCAAAAGATACCAAAAGTCTTTTGCCTCTTCTTTGCTGACGACGAGGTAATTTGGGACACGGGCAATAAAATTTGCTCCTTGGAAGACGACATGAATAGCTCCCTACTTAATCTTGCAACATGGGATAACACCAACAAAATGGAAGTCAGTATTTAGAAGACAGTTTCCCAACTCTTCACTCTGTCTACCAAACCGCATCTGTTCCACCTGGGATATAAAGGACTTCCTCTTAAACAGATGTTTTTGTCCAAATACCTTGGAATAAATCTAGACAGTTAAGCTCCACTGGGGCACTCAAATCATAGAAACATCAGAAAAGGTCCTAAAAGGGAGCTACCCAGGATGTTTTATCCACAGTTTATAAAACCTATATCCATCTAATGTTGGACTATGGTTGTGAAGTTGTGACCCTGGCAAATACAACCAACCTTGTAAAGTACGACTTCGTTCAGAACAACTCCCTCAGAATTATAACCAGTGGCGCTAAATCAACTACAGTTGCAGCAATGCAACTCCAGACCAGCATCGAACCTCTAGATAGTCGTAGAGACAAATTCACTCTCAAGTTTTGAGAGAGAGTCAGAAGAGTAGATTGCAGGTACTGGAACGAGTACAGATGCGCAACGCAGAGACTCAAGCCTCAGACTTCTCCACTTTCACATGCGGAACTTCTTATGTAGAAACACCCCTTCCGCTACTAATTACTCACCATGCTCCTATTCAGTTCTATTCTTCAGTCGCTACTGCCCTTCCATCAAATAAACTCAACCTAGTTAACATGGGATTAAATAAGACTGATGCCATTCCTGTAAGATAAAACCCTGCGCTCTGGAAACGATCGAACAAAGATATTCAGCGAATGATTTGCTCCATATCTACACTGACGGCTCATACCTGCCAAAAACAAACGGCGCTGGCGCGGGATGGTTCTGTCGGCTTTTTGATGGCTCATTGGCAGTGAGAAAAAATGCCACCAACTACGATGGCGAGGTTTAGGCTGTCTGTAAAACTACAATGTAATTACTAGCTGCTGGCCTAGCTCCTGCGAAAGTTATCCTTTTCATATACTCCGAAGCTGCAATTTTAGCTTTAAGCAGTAATACACCAACTGACTGCCTTAACACAATTCAGTGTCGGAACAAAATTGTGTAGCTAATCTCATATGGCTGGATTATGGCCTTACAGTGGGTCATGTTGGGATCCCCAGCAATGAGAGAACCGAACAAAAAATCAAGCTAGGAGCCAGGTCGTCTCAACCGGAAATCACCCTTACTCTCAGAAAAGCAAAGAGCATCCCTAAAAAAAGCATTCCACAATCAAAGCAAAGAGCATTTCCACATTCATTGACAAATATACTACCGTGATCCAAAACCCAACGGCCTTGGAAAGCCATGGGAAAAATTGGCCACTCTGGGTCCAATCCCGAGGCACCTGGAGAGAACCGAGATTGTTTTCCACATTCCTTAACCACGGGACATGACATTTTGGGAGTATAACCCACTGGCTTGGCCTGGCTGCTGACGAGGACTGCCCACTCTTCTACCATGCCAGAATGGATGGCGACCACCTGCTCCAATGCACTGGATTTGATGAATACCCGACTGACGACATCATCAGTCGATAGTGGGAGGCTCGGCGTCAAATGTTCAAGAAGCCAAGCACGGGCGTTGGATAAATAAATAATGTTTCATGTTGATTCTCGCTTTGATAAATAACAACAGTGATGTGCGAACAGCATGGCCGGATACAGGAGTGGCGCAATGTTGTTTTTTTAAACGAGTCCCAGTCCTTTGAAGAGAACACTTGTTGCCAGCCTGCAGTCGATATCAGTATAGCGATATCATCATGTGATGTGACGGTTTTGAGCCATCGGTTACGTGACACTCCAATCTTTCGGATCGATGGAAGATCGGTACATTTCTGACATCTTACATCCAGTGGTTGTTCCCACCTTCAAGGTCAGCCGAATGCCATCTTCCAAAAAGGTAATGCAAAACCAAATGTTGCTCGCCTTGTTCGGACTTTCCTCGATACTACATTGTTACCCTGGGTCACACGGTCTCCAGATCTGTCACTAATTTAAAACATCTGGTCATGGGTTGATGAAAGGCTGGAACATCACCCCCTGTTCAGCTTATACGATTTATAAAGTATGGCATATAGACTTGAACCAGCATGGAATGAGTTACTCTTTTCTGTCATCCAAACCCAGTGCGACTCCACGCCAAACCGGGTGAGGACTGTTTTAGTAGCCAGGAATAGCAACTGTTTGCACTAATTCCTCAGAATTGTAAGCTACCCAACTGCTCGCAAAAAAACATTTTGTCTTTATGCCATACTGTTTATGTATAATAAATATGTGTTTTTTTTGTTTTTTGTTTTTTTGTATTTGCTTCCTTCATAATGTAGACATTTTAATGACCAGCAGTGTATATTACCGTTTTGGAAACGAATTTACAATTAGTTACGGTGATATTTAAGTATGTGAATTAATTTTCTGAAAATGTATCCTATTTAAAACCTTATTTTTTAACATTATAAGATGTTTAAATTTAATAACATTATTTAATATAAAAATTTAACATTATAAGATGCTGTTAATATTTTTATTTTGACTAAAGATGATAGTTGGAAAAAACTAATAATAATATTTTTTTAAAAATTGTTTAATTTTAACGTGTATTAAGATACTCTTCCACCGACCATTTTAAATTTATGAATGTTAAGTTAGTATATAAGGGAAAATCTATTGTTCTCAACCCTAGAGTAACGTAAGGGCTTGAATGCTATAAAAAGGTATTCAAAAGAGCAAATCATGAATATTTATCTGGAATTACATTTTATCGATTTCCTAAAATGCCTGCTTAAAACACGCCTCGTATGTTGTTTTCCCAACAATACTCACCTTGTTAAAAAAAGTTTTACAGGCAATTTTTAAAAAAGTTTCATAGCGTGAATTTTTGAAAAATAAATTATGGCAACTACAGAAAATGTGACCAGGGTTATCAGATTGGTAACTATTGCCCTCGGTAAAAAATTGTGTGGAAGATACAACATTACCGAGGAATTATTGAGAAGGCTGCAATTTCTATGAGGATATACATGAAACAAAGGCCGTTTCGATTTAGAAGAGAGCTGTTTTGTGAATTGACTACGATAAGAGCGGGAGACTTTATCTGCCTGAATTCCAACTAGTAGGACTATTCTAGAGGCGTTTCTGAAACGTTGAAGAGCTTGTTTATAACGAATGCGTTTTGCACTATTTCAGATAATGTTATAATATTTTGTTTGTCTATATATGTAGTTTTGTCTTCACGTGGTTATCTGTTTTAAATTCCCTCTTTTTTTTTTTAAAAAAAAGGGGGGGGGGAGTTAAAACAAATTATTATTTTTTTTCTTTCTTGAATGGTTAAAATTCATAAAATGAAAGAAAAATATGAAATTAAAATCACAAGATAAAAGAAATTTTAAAATTATCTTTACATTTCTTTGTGTATTTCACTTTCTAAGTTATTGCTTTAGTCATTTTTACTTGTTAATAACATGAATATTACAAAGAATGATATGATTATAAAATTGTTTTTAAGAATATTATTTTTTCACAAAACTTTGCATCACAGCGACAAATCACTTGAATTGAGTACACAAGTGTGAAGAATTTCAGAAATCTATTTAAAACCATGAGAGTGTAATTATTTAAAAAAGAGTTTAAGGAAATCGAAAATATATGGCACATAAAATTTTCCAAAAGAAAACACAATTTCTAGAAAGCTTGAAACACGAAATAGTTGAATCGAAATACCTAATGATGGTACAGTAATTTCTTAAAAAATTTAATTTGGAATACCTTTCAAAATAGAAAGATATTCCAATTCTTTTAAAAATTATTTGTTATTTGCATGAATTGTGGTTAATTTTTTTAAAAAAAATCTGAATTTTATTAAAATTTATGAAAAATTAAAAAGCGGATCTAACTTTACGTTGTGATTAACACTAGTTATAAAACAGCTATCATATTAAAATTTTCAAAATACCCTTGAAATTTATTGCATAACAACACACAACACACACACACACATTCTTTTTCCCTTTCTAAAATATCAAAAAACTTTGACAGCTGTTACTGTTGACCGACAGAGGTCGCCACTATCTCTACTGTGATCGATTGACTTTTGCAGCTGCCCTAGCCGACCGGACCCCAGACATGGACGCCGACCGACAGGACCTCAAAGGTAAGGTAGAACTTTTTCTTTCTTCTTTTTACACCTCCCAAACAAATAAAAGAAGAAATGTCTTCTTTACAAACCTATAAATTTAATTTCCACCCCCTATTTCACTATGTGAACGAAGGACAGCCCCGGTTTGGGATGAGGAACGGGTCGGAGCATCCCAGGGCTGAGTTTCAGCCCCAGGACCTAAACAGTGCAGTCATGAGGCGCCTTTAGTGAAAAGGAATTTACTCTCCCGCGTTTGTTAAAACTAATTTGTCATTGCATAATAAGTATATATATATTTGGGAGTGTTGTTCAAGGAATACTCAACTTCTGGTGTTTCATTTGTTATGAATTTTTGTGGATGCAGTTTGGAAAATGATAAAGTGCTTGGGTTCGTGATATTTAAGGGAACTAAGAGATACAGAAGAAAGTCAAGATAGTTGCTTCTTTCAGTAGTTTGTGTACAAAGCACTTCATTTTACTGCAGTTAGGGAGATGTATAGATAAATCACAGATTTTTCTATGACGCAATCAGAGTGGGTGGGTTTTGTTCTATATTCGTAATAAAGAACAATATGTATTGAGCAAATGATTCATTTTGTGAATTAGAAATCATAGCGAAATGACATTAATTTGGTACGTTAAAAAAATTTCAAGCAAATTTTGTTTTTAAGTACAGTTTATTTCATATACTTTATCTAAAAATTAATTTTATCCGATTTAAAACTGTTAATAAAATTATGAAACGTAGATTTTAAAAAATATTCTCGTTATATGTATTATAGTTATAACATGAGGTAGAATTTTTTAGATAATGGTTGGGATATAGTACATGTATTCGCAGTGTATCTTAATACATCTATACAGTAAATAAATTACTTTCTGATGATCATCTTCATTACTGCATTATTCCCTCCACCTAAGTGGCTTCTAAAACTCTACCAAACAATCTGATATCATAAAAAATATAAAAAGAGAGGAAAAGAACCCTGTGCAAATTGCTTTAAATGTATGGGATTACTTGCTTCAGACAAAACTTAATAATCTCTGAATGTTTCAGAACAATATAACAAAACAACAAAGTAAACGAACGTTTTCAGAAACGAAAACATTAACATTATAGTAACAGTAATAGTATTATCAGTATAGTAGAGTACTATTTAACTAGTATAATATTATACTAGAAGTAGTATTAAAGAGTAGCAAAACATTTTATCTATAATCAACACTAAGTACACAAATTTTCGATAGTTTCCACCCTTTTTTTAATCTCTGTGTAAACTACATACACAGCATTTCACTAGTTTAACAAAATAAATATTTTACTACTTCTTTCTGACAAATACAGAAATGAATAATGTCTTGCTTTTAGACTTCTGAAAATCTAAAGACAACTAATACATATTTTCAGTTTTTCCATTATTATTTTTTTAAACAGTCAACATACTATTTTTTGAAATTTTTGATTAAATTAATTTCATTTTTCTTTTTATTTCCTTTAAATATTGATGAATGTTCATGTTTCAATAGAAATAATTATCATTTATATTTTCTGAAATAATAAAGTATTTACTCATAACACTTGGAGGATGGATTTAATGTCACTCATTTCAATGAAGATGAGTAATAATTTATTACGCAATCGCAATTTAGGTTAGACTAAAGAAAAACACGTTTGAAGTTATTAAATATATGTAAAAAAATCATAAAAAAACACCTCATTACCTCAAAATATTTGTTTGTTTATTTCAAATATTTGTTTTTAGCATTGACTACATGAAAAGGAAAATTAATGAGTTATCTGATCAGACACACCTCAGAAGAATTCCTCAAGAAGGCTTAAAGCTGTCTATAATGAAAATTAAGCAGTCGACTCGGCAAAAACCTTGGATGGGTCTGCACGTGGGTTTTTTTTTTGGTCTGCAAAAGTTCACTGGACTGCCGGTTGATCGAGTGCTGAGTTTTCTATGGTACCCTAAAAATCATTTTTTATCAAAACTTATTATTGGCTTAATTGATACCTCGAATCTTTATTAATATACCTGCAAAATTTCAAAGCTTTACCTGCATTTCTTATCAAGTTATGGAGAAATACTTGACGCTGGACAGCAACTACCACGCCCACATTTCAGATTATCTGTCAGAAAAGAGCCTGATAAAAGAAATGAATTATCTCTCTACGGCGCGTAAATGAAATTGACATTAAAAATGCAGTAACAAATCATTTCAAGAAAGAATTGTGAAATTCATGCAAAAATTCTAGTTTGTGAAGTATTTATTGGGGGGGGGGGGAGCAACAGGATTTGGTCAAGATTTAAAAGTTGTGCGTGATTTTTATAATATTATTATGAATTAAATTAAAACTTAAAACGGATTCTCCCAAAGCACAAATACTAAATCTCATTTCGATAACTCAGATAATTACAAATCTAATTCGCAAGAATAGAAAAACTCTCCCATATTTATGTATTTGTTTTTGGTGATATATATATACCCCATGTGTGCGAGATTCAACACTTTTATTATTAAAACAAATTTGAACAAATTATTTTATTATTTTATTTGAACAAATGCATATATACAGTTCTTAGATTTTGATGTATTTTACCTGTAAATTGTTACTTGATTTTGCTTTCATTCGTGTACAATATTTAACATTCCAAGGCTTTTAAAATCAAGGAAATAAAAAATAAAGGCATAAAAACATCTTTTGTACATATTGTGCATTAGCTCTGAGCATGGAATTAGCTTTGAAGTGTGTGTATTTATTTTTTATTATAATTATTAAGATAAAGTTTTATGAAATATTGATCTTTCATTCGTTTTTTTCTATATAATTCATTATGGCAGTATACTCTTTAATTGTTCCACATTTGTGCGATTTCTTATGGTAAGCCGTTTTAAATAAGCTAATTAACATTTCATAAAAGTTTCAGATTGTTCGATGAATATTATATCATGCTATTCATGGAATGAAAACTTCAAACTCATTTTTCTCCATTTTGAATTTTTGTCTATATACTATTATTCAAAATCCTAAGACTTTTTTGATAATTGAAGTATGGGTTTGAAATTTTTTATATATGTTCTGAAATGTAGATTTTATAAAACTGTGCACGGAATTAGCTCTAACATGTTTAGTACTTTTTCTAAAAAATTTCAAAATCAAAATTAATGTTTTTTGGGGAATTTTCGGAAGTTTAACTATAAAAAAATTAATAAAAAATTAAAGAGCAGCAGTAGAAAAAACCCATGCACAGTCTTATGTTGTATATTATAAGGTACTTGGGAAAAAAATTTGAAAGAAAAGAGACATATTTAATAAAAGTCTTAGGAATTTAAAAAATGCTTTAAAAAGTTCAAAAAATTTAAATTTTACAAACATTTTGCAACAAATTTAAAATTTTTGTATGGAATTATTATTAAATATTAACCTTTATAAAATGAAATTAAAACCAAGTATCAAACAATAAAAAGAAATATAAAGATTGTTAAGATAGTACATATTGTCTTAACAATTTTTTAAAAAAATTGTATTTTTTTTATTATTTTCTTTAAAAAATTGTGAATGTATTAGGGTAGTATCAGGGGCAACAACTTAGTGCATTTTTTTTTTTGTCTTCATGAAAGCTGGTTTCATAAACGCTAAAGAAAATGTTCATATTCAGGATACTGTCTTAAAATAAATAATACTTCAATACTATATTTTTATGTTACATATGTATATTTGTTTATAACATTGAGAGAAAGTTATATAAATATAGGAACATTAAATAACTATTTCATTTCTTTCCCTTGACTTATAAAAAGAGTCAGTAAAGTATTAGAAATAATCAAAAGTAACACACATTTTTTACGCTTAGTAAATTAATTTCCAAAACTTTAAGCTAATTTACAACTTGACGTAGAAAATAGAACATTATGAAGATTTGTCCATATGAATGTGCAAATTTCGGACAATACGCAGCTGAAAAAGTCAAACAAGTAATCTGAAATGGAAGTTGGTCCCGTGGTTATAGCGCCGAACAAAAAGGAAGGAAACAGTGAATTAACATTTTGCCATCGATGAATCAATCTCTCTCTGTCCCTCTCCTGGGGAGTCCAGAATTTCGAAAAGTTGTGGAGTAAAAGATACTGAACCCTTAACGACGCCGCCAAAGACAATTCTGGTATTTGGAATGTAAGGATCAACTTCTATGGAATGTGCAGGAATGCTCCACTATCAGATTCACGATGATTGGCTGAAATCATCTTGCAAACAAGCATTAGCATACACTTGAGTGACGTTTTTGAGAGCTCAACTAATTTTTAACTGTAACCATAAAGATTATGCTTCAGCGCTTTCTACGTCTTTTTTAAATATACCCTCTACATAAAAGTATTCTACGCTCGCCACTGTACTCAGGGCACCCTTTTTAAATGCTACCATTGACGCTAATCCACCAACAAAGAGATTGTCAAGACCCTTGAGGGGCTGAATGGCACAGTGTGTGGTGTTCAGTGACGAGTCTCGCATCAGTATTTCTGTTAATAGTTGTCGGGTAAGAGTCATGGAATTAAAGCCAATCCAACTACTGCTGTTCAACTTCACACCGACTATCAACATCTTGTAATGGTAACATCATAAAACTACAGCAGGTGACCTCTGGTAGTTTTCAGAAGCATTTTGTGGTGGTTTGAGCAGCTACAAAATGCTAAGGCATGATCATATGCAAAGTGAACGAGTAAATATTAACGTCGCCCTATTCAGCCACACACGAGAGCTTTTGGCAACGGACCTCGGAATTTTGAATCGTGGTCAAGTGATGAGGTTCATACCCTAGCTGACACCTGAACTGACACTCCCTCTCCTAACTTCCACATCACACCAACGGGAATGCGTTTGAGCCTCGACAGATTTAACATGCATCGCCCCCTCCCCATCTGCATGGAACTATACGTAGAATTTATCTGAAGTCATAACTTACTGGATATCCAGTTGTTTTTTCTGGCCTGCAATACCTCCTGATTTCTAACCGAACGAGCTATCTTGGACGTGATGGGTCGACAGTTGCTTGATCTGCTTCAGCCTTAATCTAAGGACACATCTCAGAGACTAGTCGAGATAATATGGCACTATTTTCCGGTTCACTTGATCTGTTCCATGTGTAGAGTTTCGGTCTAAATTGCTGTGAGCGGTATTGTTCCGCTTCCTACTGATCAAATTAGCGTGCACACTTTGCTGCATTAAAATTATCTTCTTGTATGTAAAATCCCATATTTACGCGTGCATTTTCTGTCAATTTATCAATTTTCACACTATATTCTACACAACTATTTTTCATAGTGTGTTTAATTTTTTGTCGCGTGTGTATAAATAAAAAAATTTTAAAAACTTAAGTAAACTAATTGTGTACAAAATGGAACATTACAATTCTTTTTCCTATGCCCGTTAGATATTTTTAGCATTCAAAAATTCTTCTAAGGTTAATCAAATATAATGCGAAATGGTTTCTTATAATTATTTTCGGTTCCGTTACATTTGTATTTGGATCTTTTTGTTTTTAGAATTAAACTTACTTTAAGAGAATTTAAATAAATATTATATACAACTGAAAAAATGAGAATGTCTACTGTATATTAATTATACTATTCTATCTTATTTGTAATAATACATAAGAAATAGTTTTTTTAATAAAAAATAATTTTTAAAATATTTTTAAGATCGTCTCCTTTTCGCTGTTGTGGTCCTCACGTAATTTCATCGCGCATCATTCCAACTTGGCTCGTAGAAGAGAGATTTTTAATATTGCCGCGAATCTCAGCTATTACTTTGAATTTTCCTTTTCATTGCTTTTTCCATTCTATCGAGTGACCTTAAATTTAAGAAAGGATTAAACATATTCGATATTATGTCTTTGATCAAAAAATTCAACATGTTCTTTAATTAATTTTAAAAAGAAAATATATATTGAGCGGAATATATCATTTTTTTAGTTCAGTTCTTTAAGAATTTTTCAATGTATGTACTCCGTCGAACCATTTCTACTCCGAAGATCTAACTACTTGTGATTTACGAAGAGGTTGAATGTCATTTTTCATCTAAATAAGCTCAGCTCGATCAAACAATAATATTTCAACCACGAAATATGAAAAGAAGAAACCGAAATCACATTCCTCTTCCTGCCGGAGCTTACCGATCGATAGGAACTTAATAAGAGTTCTCTCGGTGGTCACGTCAGATGGCGGCTGTCATCCTTCGGAAGAGACAAATTGAGACGTAGTAATGGCTGCCGGGAGGGGGGGGGGGACCTCGCAATGTTATCTTTTACTTGGGAGTTATGCTGGTTGCACAAATAATCACACACACACGTTTCACAAATTCCTTATTTAAAACTTGTTCATTTCCGAATCTTTTCATTCTTTTCTTCCTTTATAGTCCAGATAAGGAAAACTGCGGCTCTTGGCATAGAAGGTTATTAAAAAAACTAAGTATGTCTATACTAAAAAATTGTTATCGTTTATAATTATTTAGTGAAAAAAATTACCGCATTTACTTATACATTTAAATATTTCATTGATTTAAGATAGTTAAGTAAGACTGTATTATAAATTACTTTCCGATACCAAAGCTTGCTGAAAATCAGTGAAAGTATTACGCTTATTTTTAAAGTAATATCAGTCCAATTTATTGGTAAAAATAGCGTCAAGGGAAAATATACCTTAAAGTGTTTTCCAGCAGCGATTACTTCGTTGCATGAAGGAGTTCGAGAGCATTTTGGACCCCACAGAAGTGACTTTATGATCAGGTTCATAAAAAGAGTGTTGAAATGTGACTTTTGTATGAAAGAAAAACCCAAATCAATTTTAAGTGTTAATATAAACATTAAATTCTAAAATAAAGCCCTTACGGTATTATAAGAGTACAATTACTTTCCCGAAGCTTGAAAGTTGGCGTTATGAAATGTTCACAATGGTTGTTCTTGCATTGAGCTACAGATCTTTTATAGTTCTTAGTTTCGAAGAGATGTAAAATATTACTTTGGATAAAACTGAATTGAAATGTAATATAAAAAAGTATTGATTGAAGCACGAGAGTCGTGATCGCCACCGAAGCTGTCCCCTCTAGTGCAAGAGTTCCTTTTCATTAGACTCTTTGATACTTTCTCTTGTATCACTTACAAATTGGCTTCTCTGTATCAAAGGCTTGCTCTAGTTTTTGCTTAATGAACGAAAATTTGCGCAGTTAGGTCAATTATGACTCTCTCGCCAACAACGCCAGCCAGTCAGACTAAACTATAACCATTCAAATCGGAACATTATATATAATTATATTTATATGACAAACTAAAAGTTATTTTTTCGGGGTATTAAAGCATTGTTTCTAAACAAGTATTCATTAGGTTTGTGTACTTTGATTCGATTTCGGTAAGGACAATTTTGTGTTGCAATTAAATATATGTGTTTAGAAGAAAATTGAAATGTTTCTTTAATTTTGGAAAGGGGCCTTAAAAGATTTATATATGTGCGTGTTAATATTACTGTATAGTTTCTATAGAGAAACAATGGGAGAGAGAAATCTTTATGAACTGAAAATACGCAACACTTTACATGTTTATTATCTAATAAAAAAGTCTTCAAGCTTCCTTCGAAACTTTATAATATATATATATAAAGTTTCGAAGGAAGCTTGAAGACTTTTCGGGAAACAATTTTTATTCATTCATGAAGACAACTTTCAACGACAGCACTGCCAACTGTTTGGATGGTGAGTTGAAATTGTATATTTATTTCAAAAACTACTAAATCATTATCTATTATTTTAAGTTTCGAATGGAGAGTAAAACGTTGGAAAGTGAGGCCTATGACAAGGATAGGGAATTTTTTTGGTTAGAAGCAGAAGACAACAAAGGTACACACCTTTTTAAAATGATAGCATTGCACCTCATAAAAATTATCAATATTGTACCATATATATAAAAATCACATAATCAATTTAAGTTAAACTAAACAGTGCCAGTTTAATAATTTCATATCATCCATAGCTGCAAGTACATTTCATTTCAGAATCAGTTTAACCCTCAACGTACGGGCTACCGGAAGTTGGTCGCTACTGGTTTGCCCGTACACTATTCGGGCACTAATATTTTTTTTCTTTGATTTGCGCTTATTTTTAATTCTTATGGTGTTTTATTTCGTTCTAGTATTTTAAAAAGGTGATGTAGCTTGTCTGTGGTACTGAAAAGCTTTCCTTCCAGCATTTGGGGGGGGGGGGGTGAAGGTTGAAATTTTAGTATTGTATCCAGTTATCTATACAAATAAATAAAATTGAAGTGTCTGTTTGTAATTTCAAATTAGCAGCTTTTTACTTAATGCACTAAAAGTATATACGGTACTCATAACAAAAAACCAATTTTTAAAATTTTTGTCTGTCTGTCTATCTGTCTGTCTGTCTGTCTGTCTGTCTGTTTGTTCCGGCTAATCTCGGAAACGGCTGGTGCGATTTTAAAAATTCTTTCACTAATGGAAAGCTACATTAACGGGGAGTAACATAGGCTATATTTTATTCCCGTATTCTTACGGGAACGGAAACTATACGGGTGAACGTGAAACTGAATGCCAAGATGAACGCCAAATTGAACGCCAAGCTGAGCTAAGGAAGTCGTTGTTTTGGTTACTGGCGACCGATGCTCTTCATGAGACATAACAGTGTTACGCGCACATCATAAATCGCTGACACGTGCCATAATTTTTTTTTATGATAGTTATCTCACTGTTGAGTTAAGTAGAGCATCGGCTGTTTCGGATGGACTTTTAAAAATAATAAATCAAGGCTTCATAAGCAAAAAGCAATGCAAGAAACAAAAAATTGATAAGTTTTACGGTTAGTTTTAATCCTTTCTCTTTTTTTTATTTACATTTTTAGTCACATTTAAACAATAGTTATTATTTGCTTAATATTTATATTGTAATCGAAGAATAATAATTTTCAAGGTATCTTTCATTTTTCTACCTCTCTGTTTTTCTTAATTCAAATTGTTCTTAATTTCTTAATTGTGAGTTTTTTTCATTCGTTATATTTAAGCTGTTTTAAACTTTAACAGCTGAACTTTAAGTATAATAATTAGAAATCAATGTTAAACATTGTTAGGTTTTTATTCATGAAAATATTTCAGATTTTGATAAATTACTCTTAGGTTATTTTATTTAGTTAACTGCGTAGGTAGTTGTTTCTAAAATAATTCAAATTGTTCTTAATTTCTTAATTGTGAGTTTTTTTAATTCGTTATATTTAAGCTGTTTTAAACTTTAACAGCTGAACTTTAAGTATAATAATTAGAAATCGATGTTAAACATTGTTAGGTTTTTATTCATGAAAATATTTCAGATTTTGATAAAAAAAAAACAAAGCATTTATGATGATGTTCACAATCTCAATATAGAAGAAGATTCGTGGTTGTGTGAAAGATCCATTTTAGCACCTATAAACGACCAGGTTACTGCGCTTAATCAGCGCATGTTAAATAAGCTTCCTGGTGAATCACAAACATACCTTTCCATCAATACAGTTTGCAATCCGGATGAAACGGTTAGTTATCCAACAGAATTTTTAAACAGTATAATTGTGCCTGGTCTACCTCCTCACAAGCTAGAACTTAAGATTGGCGTTCCCATCATACTACTCCGTAATTAAAACCCACCAAAACTTTGCAATGGTACTAGGTTGCGAGTAGTGTCATTGCAAAGAAACGTTATAGAAGGTCGTATAATATCCGGATGCGGAAAAGGTAACATAGTACTTATACCACGAATTCCCATAATACCATCGAATTTCCCGTTTGAATTCAAAAGACTGCAATTTCCTGTAAGTGTCAGCTTTGCTATGACAATTAACAAGTCACAAGGGCAAACGTTAAGCAAAGTTGACATAGATTTAACTAAGAGTTGCTTTTCACATGGCCAACTATACGTGGCATGTTCACGTGCGAGGAATGCCACTGGCGTTTTTGTTTTAGCTCAAGAAAATCGTACACCAAATATTGTATATAAAGAGATTTTTCAATAAATTTAATACTGTATATACAGAGGATGTTCAATAAATTTATACGAAAAAAAATAAAATAAAAAAAATAAAACAATAAACATCAAAAAGCAGAAAGAACACAAAAATATAAAAACAAAACATTGATTCACAAAGTAAAAAAATGACATTAAACTCTTTCTCTCTCTATATATATAGCGTGTATGTATTTCTTAAAGTGGAATACAGAATTATTAAGTTTTCGTAAGATCTGTGAATTGAACAAAACACTTTTTTGTAAATTTCTACGTGAACGAAGTCGCGGGTAACAGCTAGTAAACAATAAAAAATTGCCTTTTTTAAAGCATTTTAGCCACAAAAAATGACCTCACTTAAGGGGTCAATGAGACAAATCCCACTTTTCTACGATTTTTTTTCAACCGAGAGGGAGATCGCTTGTTGAAATTCTCATCGCACCTGCAAGTGCCCACTTCCATCTATTATAAATCTTTATGCAAGGAAAACTTCGCTGACAAATAGATGTCGACCCACACACACACACACATAAATATAGAAAACATTTTTTTCAATATGTGGTTTTCCGACAGTCTCGGCGGGTCGCAAAATACTCTCTGTGGGTCACATGTGGCCCACGGGCAGGGTCGATCCTAGCAGGTGTGCAGCGCGTGCACCGCACGCGGGCGGCCAGAACAAGGGGGCGGCCACTGGCCGCATATAATTCTATTAGTCAAGCAAACAAAATTTCGAATTTCTTAAAATAAAAATTATAATAAGTTGAATGAATATATGTTGAATTTTAAATAGTTATTGAAAAATCAAAATAAGTTCCGGTTTTCCGATGGCATAACACAGTTTAAGAAAAGTAGAATGTTAATGCATAGAGTGTTGGCCCATTGTCTATCACACACACACACAATATGTCTACTCTTTATACACATCCTTCATTTGGAGCAAAATTAGTGGAAGAGCCGGCAATACTGCCATGGAAAAGGGGTTTTTTTTTGTTTGTTTATCAGCGGCACTGGTGGTGGTGCACTGCGGGTCGATGCTTAACAAAAACGATTTTTACTAAAGTTGTTTTACGAAGACATCTTTTATTCTCATTACAAAGCCTTTTTGAAAAACACTTCAATTTTCACTCAGTATTATTCATGTTAGTAAAGTTTTCCGAAATTTTAAATTTTATTTTATGTTGTTGGTACTTACTTAAGTACTGAGTTTTAAAAAATGCGGATTCAATGCGATTTTTTTTAAAGAATCCAAAATGTAACGATGTAATGTAATCAAATAGGCGAATCAAGAGATTCACAACATAGCACTAAGAACAAAAATAAAGCAGATGTAACAGATCATGATTAGATTTTAATAAAAAAGCATATATTAAAAGATAATCATGATATATATAGTATAGCTTCCTGCTTATAAGAATACTCCATCAAGAGTAGTTTCATATCAACTAATCCATTTAGCCCAGACATGTCAAACACGGGGCCCACCAGTACATAGATTGCGGTCCACCATGACTTTTTTTTCTTAACATAATTTAAATATTAAACTTTTAAGGTTTTTCATTTTAAAAATTATTTGAGGTAAATTTTTTTTTAAATTTACAACATGTTTACTTGTTACCTATTCTTGTTTTAAAGATCCTATTTAATTACAAAAATAACCTTTGGATCAAAAGCTATTTTTTAAAATATTTTATTAAAATGTTTGATTTACTTTTACTATACGAAATTAATTTTTATGAGATTCTTAAAAGCATTTATGCATTTTTTCACTATAAGCAGTTATTATACAGCAGAGAGAGAGAGAGAGAGAGCAACTTCTTTTAGTGGACTGTATAAACTGTATTCCTCACATAATTTATGCGGTTACATAAAAAACCGTGTGGTTAACAACACGTTACAGGTCATTTACCCCCCTCATTTGCACTCTCATCCCCTATGTTCCTTTTGGTCAATGACCACGCACTTCCTGTGGGCAGAGGGACTGTCCGTTAACACCTCATTCTCTTGAATTGGAGAATATTAGAAAGACAGTGTAAACATCAGACAATTTATCGTGTGCGTGACTTATATTCCTCTTTCTCCTGTCTTTAGAGTGTCCAATCAGCGGTGAGAGGCTGTAATTGTGTTGTCGGTGGCAGAGATGGAGCATGGATGACCGTTCTCTTCTCTGATGAGTCCCGGTTCAGCCTAATCAGTGATTCTTGTAGTAATAATGTCAGCCTGATGAGTGATTATATAAGAAAAGAACCAGGGACCGCTACCAATGTCTGAAAAATCGATGATTACGACAAGGGAGGCTTGATGATATGGGAAGGCATTAAATGAGACCGTCCTCATGTACAAATGTCTTTGAAAGAAACATTGGGACTGCTGCAAGATATAGGAATGAGATCTTTCAGGGAAAAGTTGGCTCTAATTTCATTTCAATGGATGATAATGCGAGGTCACATTGTTTCTGGAAAATGAGGATATTCGCCGGGTGGATTGGCCAGCCAGATATCCAGACTTCAACCCTATGTAGCATGCCTGAGATGCTCTAAGGAAGGCAATTGCAACTCGCAAACTCCTTTCAAGGCCTAATAAATAGATGCCTGACGAGTGGAACCATATTTGCCCCAGAAACTCATTAACTCCCTTATTTTCAGTATAAAATCCTGATGGGAGGCCTGTATATCTGCAAGAGGGAGCCATACCTCCTATGAACCACATATGTGGTTCGATTCTGCATCCGCTGGTTTATACCTTCCGACGAGTGTTACGTTCGATCTTGTGGATGAATGTTGAAGGGTTATTATTTGAAAAATGTCAAACCTATGCACAAACCAAATTTCGTTTAAATCTGTCCAGAATCTCTAGAGATAATCCGGCAAAACCTAAAAATTTTCTTAATTTTAAACACATGTGAATATATCTTTCGTTTCACGAGATTTATGCTCAGTATTTTTTTTAATTATTAGATTATATTTCCTACGTAAATACTGTTGCCTAGTATATCTAATTATAAAATGTTTATTTTTATTTTAAAGGTAATATTTTTGTTTTGTTTATTATTCTGTTAAAGTATTTTGTAGCTATTATAAGCTACTAGCTGTCGAAAAAATAAAGTTCTGAACTTCAAATTTTATTTATGTTTCGCTTTTTACTCTTATACAGGTATATTAGTTTAAAACGTCAACGTTAAGTATAAATCAAAGTATAAAAAATTTCTCTAGAGGGGCGGCATATTAGGACTTTGCACGCGGGCGGCCAACACCTTAGGATCGGCCCTGCCCACGGGTAGCTATTTGCACACCCCTGGCCTATGACCATAACAGGAAATGAGGTAGGATTGTAATCTGATGTTTGGTTGGTCTTTTCTGAGAAAGTATTAGCTGTTTAATTTCTTACTCGAACATGTACAATGGAAAAATAAATACTATATTTTGTTTTAGTTATAATTTATTCATCCTTAGATATGTTACCACGAGTGCATTGATTGGAAATTGTTTTATTCTGAATAGCGGTGATAAAAATATCCATTCGTTAACCCCTAAGCCTGTTCTCACACAGGTAGTCTCATGGAATGACCATCGTTTTTCGTCCGCGTGGAACGAATGAAACAGGAACAATTCGTCTTGTTTGCGAGTGGGTTGCGTCATGAGGACAAACAATTACTTCAGGAGATTGAATCTCTTCTGGCGTGGTGCCAAGAGTGGCTCTGACACAATTTTCCCATGCAACTTGACGAGACACAAAAAC
This sequence comes from Trichonephila clavata, assembly GCA_019973975.1. Taxonomy (NCBI): domain Eukaryota; kingdom Metazoa; phylum Arthropoda; class Arachnida; order Araneae; family Nephilidae; genus Trichonephila; species Trichonephila clavata. Next base: position 206,795 of record BMAO01022909.1, read on the forward strand.
ATCCTCATCGGGTACTCATTAACGGAGAGCACACATTTCGGTGTCACATTTTTAATGCATGCACAGAGAGATGGTCACTAACTGGCATTTAAATTTCGATCGTGTGACCGACAGTGAATATGCCTACATTTTCCTATCATTTTAAGCCCTTTCGCAATATTTTTTAATTTTTTTTTATTTATTTTGTTTTTAAACACAACATAGGTTTTCCTGAACTTATACGACTCAGTTCCTTTGCAACGAACGGGTCGTAGGTGTGGTTTATGTATGCTTTTCTACACTATTTTTATTTAATTAGGTTATAAGAATGGTGCATACAAAATTTTGCACGCACGTATAACTATTATATATAATGTGAAAAATTCAAATTATTTGTAAGTATTATAAACAAGAACACGGCCAAAATTTAATGTTAAAATAATATATCAATGAAATTTGATCCTGTATACGTACACATACATTTGCTGTCGTAAGTAAGGATAAATGCGTATAGCGCATTTTTTTAAAATTAAGAATATATGTGGGACGGCGTCTAGGGGAAGGTTCGATTTTAATGTTAAAATAAGCACGCAGAGTTAAAATAACTTAATTTATTAATAACACAACTAAAACATTTACTATTTATAAGGGGTTTTAAATAATTCGAGATACCACCATACTAATTCCGAAAACATGTACTCTTTCTCAAAACAACGGCGAGAGCGATTTTCTCTGACCTGCCTTCGTTCAAGCTTTGGTGCAACTCTCAGTTTTTCTTTTCTGCCCCCTTTATAAATACATGACCTCATCGTATCGCGCAGCTAAAACTCACGTGGTTTCGATTAGTGGTGCCATCTCTTACAATAAAAATCAAAAGAAGTAAAAGAAAACTTGCACTCCTTTCCTACAAGTTCGGCCATCCTGGGAATCACTGACCTCAGTGATTTTACATACCATACAATAAAATATCGGCCTCTGCAAAATTAATATTAATCGGAGATAAAAACTCCAAGATAGACATTCAAATTTAAAAATAAGGATACAACTCTCAAAAATAAAATATTAATAGCAAGGAAAACAAAACACATTAATACACATTATGTTCTTTTAAAAAGAATAGAAAACCCTTTTTATAAAAATACATCATCATGGTGAGTAAAATTTCATTAAATCAGCAGATGAATTTGTTATCTTAGGTCCCTCATGATCACCCACTTTCTCTAAATCATATCTATCTCTAGGTTTTACTTTAACTATTCTATATGGTCCCTTCTCATGTGCTAACTTTATTATCCCAGTTTGCATATCTCTTGGTACAACTATCAATTCACGACCTTCAACATATTTGTAAAGTATTTCGTTTTTATCGAAAAAGTCTGAATTGCTGTTTGTTTCAATCAGTGACCTTAGATTCTGAGAGTATTCATCCTCTTGTTGTGTCCTTTTTAATCTTGCGGTTAGAGTATCGTTAGTAATTATTGCGACTGGATATCTGCTAAGGGCATCCACATGTTGCATTCTCTGGCCGGAACGATGCACAATTTCATAATCAAACTCTTCCAGCAATAATGCCCATCGCGCTATACGAGTAACCAAATCCTTTTTGTCCATAGTCTTTTGAAACGCTGAGCAATCCGTTATGACTTTGAAATGATTTCCCATAAGGTAGGTACGAAATTTCTTTAAAGCGTTGACAACAGCAAGAACTTCAAGTTCATAGCTGCTATACTTCTCCTCTGCCGGAGTAGTTTTCTTAGACATGTATTGAACAGGATGCAATTTTCCATCTTCTGTCTCTTGGAGTAAGACGGCTCCGTAGCCTTGTTGACTTGCGTCCGTGTGCAATTCGGTTGTTTTTCCCTGCTGGAAAATACTTAATACTGGACTTTCAGTCAATAATTGCTTGAGCTTTTCAAATGCTTCTATTTGAGGTCGTTCAAAGACAAATCGATTGTCGTTTCTAATTAGATCACTCAAAGGTTTTGCTATTTTAGAGTATGACGGAATAAATTTTCGAAAATAGCCAGTGAGTCCTAAAATGCTTTGGACTTGTTTGACAGTCGTTGGTACAGGAAACCTCTTGACAGCTATCGTTTTTGCAACTGAAGGGCGCACCGTTCCATTTTCGACAACGTGACCCAAAAATTCCACCTTTCGTTTTAAAAACTGACATTTTTCAAACTTGATCTCCAACCCATATCTGGATGCGACCTCAAACACCTTCTTTAGTTTTTCCAAACCTTCTTTCTCATCTTTAGCTGGAACGATCAAATCGTCCAAATAAATTATTACGATGCCTTTTCGCATGAGTTCCCTAAAAATGCTGTACACATATCTTTGGAATACGCTTGGGCTTGTACTGAGACCAAAAGGTACTTTATTAAATTCTAACTGCCCGTCTGGTACAACAAAGGAGGTGAAATGCTTGCAATCCTCGTTTACGTCGACATGAAAAAACCCATTTTTCAAGTCTAACGTGGAATACACTTTGGCGTCTTGCAGCTTATCCAATACGTCCTCTATCAGTAGCAAGGGGAAGTGATCCTTGACTAGTTTTCGGTTCAGTTTCCTATAGTCAATGCATAGTCTGTCGGTACCGTCTTTCTTCTTGACTAACACGATTGGACTTGCATATTCAGAAGAGCTTGGTCTCACGATTCCCTTATCCAACCATTCGTCGATCTGCTTGTTGACGGTCTGATTCTCCAGAAACGTCAAAAGGCGTGCTGTTTGGTAAACTGGTATATCATCCTTCAGGATAATTCTCATGGATACATTTGTCGTTTCGGTCTTCTTAGGTGTATAGCTGTTGATTAGTTCAGAGAGTTCCCTTCTTATTCGAGGATTGATAACATGTTTGACTTCAATTTCGTCTTCAGTTCTTGCTTCATAAACCTGTGTATTCACAAACCACACCTTCTCTTCGTGTTTACGGAAATAAACACCTTTTTATCAAAGCCAACAAAAGCTTGTTCCAAAATGTCCGATCCTATCACTGCCTGGAACTCCAAATGCACCGCAGGCACGACATGCCATATTACGGAATATTTCTCTCCATCCAATTCGATTTCTCGTTGGAACGATCCTTTTGTTTTGACTTCGTACTTTCCCAATCCAGATAACACGACAATGTCCTTCGAGAGCTTCGATTGCTCGATGATTCCTTTGCTTACATCTTCACGAATGAGCGAAACTGAGCTTCCAGTGTCGATTAGAGCCTCAAAAGTCTTGTTTCCGATGGTTATTTTCCTGGTCTTAATTCTGTCTTGCTGAATTCGAGAACAGATCTGGACCGGAGAGCTTGAAGATTTATTGATTTTCGTACCCTTGTTGCGCTTTGTACAATCTACGGCATAGTGACCTGGTCCCCTGCAGTAGCTACATGTTACCTGTTTAACTCTTTTATCGTAAGTTATCGTCGATTGAAAGCATTTTCTATCATTCCAATTATTTCCATTGTGAAAACGTTCTTGCCTTCGAGAACAATTATGGTTATTGTTCGATCTCTTAGCAAATGAGTTTAACTGCTTTGGCCCTATAGTTCTTCGGACGTCCTCATAATCTTCAAATTTTTTCGCTAGCTCAATAGATGAGCGAATAGTAGACCATTCGTCCAAAAAGTGTTCCTGAAAATCATACGGCGCCCTCTTCTTCATTTGATCGGCTATGATTAATTCTCGTAATTGGTCGTAGGTGTTAACTTTTAAGCCCAATGTCCATCCATCAAAATACGTCTGTAATTCGTGTTGAAAATCCTGCCATGTTCGTTCATCGGACTTTTGGTGAAACAAAAATAACTGAAGAAATTTTTCCGGAGAGATAATTTAAATCTTTGTAAGAGCAAATTCTTTACATGATCGTAATCATTACACTTATCAGTTGGTTCTCTTGCGATCAGATGGGCAATTTCGACGGGTATTAAACCTATAAGTTTTTGAACCCAATCTTTTTTCGGTAAGAAATTTAGTTCTGCATGACGCTCAAATAAGGTAAGATTCAAACCAATATCTTCCTTCATATTAAATTAATGAAAAGTTTCGTGAAACAGTTTATTCGATGCTTGAACGTTTTCGGTGTTATTCGGCATACCGGCAGTCTGTTGCGCTTGTATTCGCAACTTCTCTAATTCGTACTCTCGTCTTTCTCTCTCATCCTTCCGCATATCCTCTCTCTCAGCCCTTTCTCTCTCTTCTCTTTTTGTACGTTTCTCCACTATGCTATCAAAAATCTTTTGAACATCGTCTTCAACGTAATCTGGGCTTTTGACGATCAGCTCCTTTAACTTCAATTTTGTGATACCTGCTTCGATAGTAAGATCCAAATCCTCGGCGAGTGACACCAAATCCTCTTTCCTTTTCGCGAGTAAGAATGCCATTTTTATACTCAGAATGGTGACCCAGAGAACATCTTAAATTTTTACCCAAGTTAAATGAGACAAAACCATTAAAATGACACGCAAAAAGTTTACTCACTTAAAAAGAAACAAAAGATAATTTAAATACGATGCAATTATCAATTATAAACAATTATAGACAAAAATGGACATTTTAAAGAATTCCCGCAACTTAAATCCTTTTACAAAACACAACAGTATTACAGTTAATATCAATTTTATTTTTTATTAAAAAAAACAACGCGTTCCTCTCATTTATCAAAAATAGATTACTAAGAAAAAACACGGAAAGTACTCAGTTATTAATCCAAAACTAAAAGAACATCAAATATCTATGTCTGCAATTAAACCAATAATAGTACCTAGTACTTCAAAATTCAATTTCAGATTCACAGAACAGGAAATATACACACAAAAAATCATTCATTTATATAATTTTCGCCTATTAATCACACAATACCAAAAAAAAGGATACTAGCGCAATTCAATGTAATTCTGAGGACACTTTACGTTGACCTCAATGACACAGGAAATCTTGTTTCGTGTTGATAACTCGCAATTCGATGCAGTTCCAAAGGTTCTCTCGTCAGTGTTGACCTCAATGATCAAGGTAATCCCGTTCAATTCGTTCAGTATCTCGTTGAGTCGCTGGGCTTCCAGTTTTGGTTGACTGTAGCTGACGTGGAAATTCGCCAAGACTCCGTGTTTCTAACCAAGTCAATGGACCCCTTCCACCTGTAGACTGTTCTCGCTGAAGTATCTCCGCATCGCTCGTAAAATTTCTTATCCAGCTGAAGGCTTTGCCGGGTCTCTATTCGATGCAAGGCAAGGTCTATGTACCGCTCAGGAAATCAAAAATCGATGAGGAGGTAAAACTTTTAAAAAATGCTTTTAGATAAAACTTTGAATAGTTTAAAAAATTCTCGGTCGAACCCCCAATTTGTGGGACGGCGTCTAGGGGAAGGTTCGATTTTAATGTTAAAATAAGCACGCAGAGTTAAAATAACTTAATTTATTAATAACACAACTAAAACATTTACTATTTATAAGGGGTTTTAAATAATTCGAAATACCACCATACTAATTCCGAAAACACGTACTCTTTCTCAAAACAACGGCGAGAGCGATTTCCTCTGACCTGCCTTCGTTCAAGCTTTGGTGCAACTCTCAGTTTTTCTTTTCTGCCCCCTTTATAAATACATGACCTCATCGTATCGCGCAGCTAAAACTCACGTGGTTTCGATTAGTGGTGCCATCTCTTACAATAAAAATCAAAAGAAGTAAAAGAAAACTTGCACTCCTTTCCTACATATATTTTATGCTACGATAGCCAAGTAGTTGCCCTTTGTCGACTCAGTGGTATAACGTACATTCTCGCAACCCCGGCTTTTACGGGGAAGGGGGGGGCAAAGATTGACTGACACCAAGTGTGTATGGTCTTGCAATCCCTTGCAACAATTGGCCTGAGTCCCAAAACCTAAGTTTGCAGGGGGGGGGCTAATATTCCATGTGATGCGAGTCGTGGATTCCAGTCTTGGTATCACTAATATCCAAATATTCTTAAGTACAGCGAAGCTGCTGCTCATTCAATATCCCGAGTCTTGAAACACTCACGCAGCCGTAGTGTGGTAGTTTGGATATGGAGGCCTCGCGCTCAGGTGTCGTCCTTTGAATAAGATCTAAGCTCATCGCCAATGGTCCTCGTGTTGCTCTGACGTTCATAAACAATCAATGAATGGATCACTCCATGGTTCTTAGGATTTTGAGAAATCTCAGCTCATTGATAATCATCGATGTCTCTCTTAGAGGCCTACGGGTGGCAGCCTTTGTCCTATTGAACCATTATGAGGTAACGAGGATGCTGGAGCTTCACTCTCTAAATTTAAAGAGTAGTACAAGCCTTCTCTGAATTTACCGTGCCTTAGACTCTCTACGTTTGGTGGCAAAGAACTCGTAACTACGACCCGAACAGCGAAAACTCCGACCATGAGCTCACAACTCCCACGCGGCCGCCTTTAGGAAGGATATTTATTATATCATGAATTCAATGCTATAATCAAAAAATGTTCCATTCGAGCATACGGTGAACTAATGACATTGAAAACTATAATGTAATAAGAACAATACTTTTAAGAAATTGGATTTCCTTATTTTGTAGATAAAATTTCAAAATTAAATTGGATTTTTTTTTAAAAGACCAACTTTTAGTTATACAAAAGGAAAAAGGAATGTAATTTCTAAAGAATATAACTGTGTTTTGTTACGTAAGCATTCTTTTGGGCAGAAATACGTAGGAACTGCAATAAACAGATGTGTGACGAAATTCCCCCACGCCAATTCAAAATTAAGCAATTTATAACAGTTTTTATTTATTAATTAATTGCATTATTGGATATAAAATGTTTCGAATAATTTATTTTTTAAGTTCCACTTGAATTCAACTATTAGTTAAAACATGTTCACATATATAGGAGTTTTCACATTAGCTGTAGTAGCGTAGTGCTTATGGTCACGAATTCGAACCGTGTCGTGAGTTCAAACCTCAGAGCCATGGAGACCCGCCGTGTAGAGGGGTTGATGCACGTGTTATTTCTCGAGGCTCAGAATTATTTCGTAGGCGTGGAGAGTGCTTGACCTACTTGACCGAGGCTCAAAATGACGAGGTTCGTCTCCAATATAGCCCTCGTGTTATCTTACAGGGCAAATTTGATAAACACTCATAACACTAGCTGTTATATATCCCACACATTTAAAAATATTCATAGGAATTTATTATATATAGAAAAACTTTCAGAAATGATTAATGCGCAGATGTTCTCAAAAAAGCGTCTGTCATGGAAGGATTATTCTTTAATAATTTTAGCAATGTTAACACCCTAATTTCATTTCCGAATTTCATCTGTCCCCTGAGAGAATTCTGGAAGTGTGTCGGGTCTCTCTCCCCGACGCTGCTAGAAGGGCACAAACTAAATATTTAACTTATGTAAGAGAGCATTTTTCCCATCCTCTTCCGTACATATTGCCAGCCTCTCTCTCGATTGCGCAAGCACTTCAAAACACTTTCGGTATTTTACAAATATTTCATCTTACCTCATATTTTCACGAAAGAAGCCCCCCCCCCCCATTTACTTAGAAATGATCGACAGCAACTCTAAAAGTTCAATAAAAATTTTGTTCAAGTGCCGATAAAAACGAATTGATAAGAAACGTTGTTCACTTGGAAGGAGATCTTCTCAGCCTAATGGGCTTAGTCGCGGCATTATGACTGTGGGCTCGAGTCCTGATGCCAGTAAAGACAGTAGTGGATGAATCATTCCTACGGAGTAATTGAAAGAAACTATTGGTATTTTTTCTCTTCCACACACTCCTCTGAAAGTTTCTTTAATTTTAATTATTTTATCAGGCATTTATTAAGATAAAAAGGCTTTATTCAAATTAAAGTCGTTAGTTTTAATATAAAACAGCCTCTTCAAGTTCATTTTCTTTTACATAAACTATGTTTTCTAAGTCATGGCATCGATTCATTCCACAAAATTCGTAACTGGAATACTCAGAGTAAAGATGTTTCTCTTTTTGCTTCTAGATGAAGAGTCAAAGGGAGAGAAGGAATTACTGCACAAGACCGAAATGAATCACTACAAACAGGACCTCCAAGACATCATTGGACTCGGGGATGGTAAGTTTCTCTTCCGACCCCCGACCCCCTCTAAAAAGATACTGTTACCATGAGCTTTCAGAATATACGTAGAAATGAAACATCTTTTCCTCGACACTTTATAGAAATACAGTCGGACACCTATTTAACGAAGCTTTATTGAACGAATTTCGAGATTTAATTAATTTTTCTCTTTTCCCGATTAAAGTGAGTTTTAAGAAATCCCTATTTAACGAATAATAAATCCCAAATAAATGAATTACTTCAGCAGCTGGAAATTTTTTTTATTAGTTTGATTTAGGAAAAATCAATTTTTTCTCAAACGACATATCTTTTTGTCCGGAACATAAAAAATCTTTTCTTGTTAGCGGCGAACATCAACGGGGAAAAGTGAAGACAATTATTAAATGTTACATGTGCAGGTGAGTCATGAGTGTAACCTAATGTGTGAGTCTTGAGTAGGACAGGAAATTCCTCTTATCTCCTCCCAGTTTACGATGCAGAAGATATCTTATTGGTTAAAATACATTTGATGAGGGACCATCTGTGCAACTGTCATTGAGGAAATTGTTGATTCGTCAGAACCGAAAAATAGCGATTCTGAAGCTGAAAATTGAGAAGGAAACTCCCATTAATCCTTTTCTAATCCTTTGCATTGCTTGGAAACTGTGAAAAGAATACATTTCTTTTATGAAGTAGAATGTAAATGAAGCAGATTTATTTTTTCAATGCATGAAGTCAAAAAAAATATATATATTTCGAGGCAGGAATTAAAAAGAGTCAGTATTTTTAAAATTCCAATTAACTGGTGCGTAATAAGTCTTAATAATAATTTTAGCTTTTGAATAAAAAGTGTATAATTTCTAACTATGGATACTTTTTTTTGTAGTTGCTTATAGTATTTCCAAAAGAGAAGTGCAAAATATGTATATTTTGTTTGCACCCCGTTATAACGAATAACCTTGAATTAACGAACAAACTATGTTGGTCCCATTGAATTCGTTACATCGGAGTCTGACTATATATATACAGATGCCACGAAATTTAATGTCGAGCGAGTATGGGGTGAAAGGAGGGGGAGTAGCATATCAGTTCTAGGGAAAATAGATATTTCCATAATCACTTGATTAAATTATTAGCATATTTTCAAAAATGGGGGAAATTGACATTCCATCACATCATTAAGTACTTTAACCACAAATAAGTCTCACAAATTTAAACTAATTTTTTCACAAGCATCATTTTAAATAACCGTGTTATTAATTACAGTTTCAAGTTGGGCGAAACAGTTTGCCGGTTTAGTTGAAATTAACGCAGTTTGTTTGAGTCGGGGTTTGAGAAAATGTCACATAAATTTGATGCTTCTTAAAAAGAAAACTGCTGCATGAAACCCTTTGCAAGTCATTTCAAAAGATGACCCTTTTAATGAAAAGTCTAAAATGGTAGAAAACTGTTACATTTCTACCCATAATTAACATTTTTTTTTTTTACGAAATGATTTTATTTAAAAAAAACTATATCTTAATTGTGTAACTCTCAAATTCTGCAGTAAATTTAAAAGTAAAATGGAAAGCATTATTTGTAATAAATGTTCAAAGTGTTTGCTTTTTAACTTATTTAAAAAAATTGAAAATGGAACTAAAAGATCGCTGAAGTAATGGAAGAAATAAATTCAGCTAGTTACTCTCACGCGACTCATCAAGCGCTCACTTTTAAAAAAGATGTAGAGCCTACATTCGTGATGAAGGTTAAATTTTTAGTGGTAGAATTTATATATATTCTTTTTTCTCAGAATGAAACGTTAGTGGCATTGTTAATATTTTTTTTATACTATAATAATTGTCGAAATGTTAAATTTTTAAAAAAAATTTATTCAGAAGATTCTGTTTTAAACATCTAAACTCTTCCCGATGTTGCGTTTGATGTATCAAAACATATATACCTGCATGTTTCTGTACTTTTCTTTTAAAATACGCCCCGAGTTTGGTAATTTTCTTTTGATAATTCCATCTTCGCCCCACCTAGTGAAAAGAAAATGAGAATGTTATTTTTAGAAAATAACATGCAAGCTTTCTCCAAGCCTGCTTATAACTCGGTTATAAATTTTAGTTCTTAGGTCACAGGTTAACATTTGGGGAAAAAGCAGACTTTTCTCAACTGCCCCAGAATTTCTCGACTAAACGTGGTTCATTACAAGCAAAGTTTACGAGGCGAAAAAAGAATAACAATGCTTTGCAAAGCATCATTTCCAATTACAGGTTCACTGAATTCATTTACACCTTCTGGCTCCAGGAAGAGCATTCACCTGACTTGTTCGGGGAAACAATAGTCTGTCTTCCTGATTAAAAAAAAGCTGCGATATATATATATATATATATATATTTTTACATTTCGTGCGGTGGGACAGACAAGAACAAAAGGAACCTCCCGAAAATTCCTCCCGTTGTTCTCGAAGTGCTGGCAGAAAATAGTCCTCCCTAGACGTCAGCGTGAAAAAACAAGAAGCGCAAACAAATGCCGAAACTCAGAAATCGGGTCTCGGTAAACGGAGAGAAAAAAAAGTGGTGCCAAGATGCGCCATCGTCAGGGAGAGATGCCAGAAGTGGAAGACAGCTGTGAGTCGATAGTGTTCCATTCCTGGGGTTGGTCCATCCACTTTCCAGTTAACGAGCACATGGTCTTGGAACACCCCACGATCCGTAAGAATAGTTACTCCAGCCTTCGGTTAACACACGTCGGGAGTCTAACGTGTGGCTTCGTACTTCTATAGGAATGAGGTATACCATAGATGAGGTTGCACATTTCAAAAGACTAACGAGGAGATATATATAATTTGACTAAATATATATGAAAATTTAGATGTATTTTAATTTTTAAAAAATGGATATCCTTTTTGGATTTTTGCTTCAATGAGTTTACTGCAGGAATCATGAAAAAAGTGTACTAACTACTAACAATTTGCCTCTACTAACAATTTGCATCCAAAAAATCCGAAAAAAATCATAGCTGCAGAAAAAAGAAAATTGGCTTAAAAACCTTTCTACACTCTTGGACACCTCTTTGTACTAGTATTTTCACTGAAAGATCAATCAGCATCCTACTTTAGAGTAGGAGGATCACTGTTGAGATTTTGTGTTGTAAATGCAGTTATACTCGATAACTTTACGCGTGCAGTCTATCGATTCAAGAAATATTCTCGAAGAAAAAAACCTGTAGAGAAAATCACCGGGGGAAAAAAAAGGAAAAATAAACAAACAAGGAATTTTTTGCTCCAAGTTATCAAAGTCATGCAACTGGATCCGGGGCGAGACAACAAAGGGGTGGAAGGAGCCTCCTTGACTCCAGGAATTTCGGGGGTGCCCCTGCTTGGCGACCCTCCAGGAATATACGTAACCCCCGCCGCTCAATACAGAGTGTGGAACACTGGATATGATTCCTCATACAGTGGTGAGTAGTATTTTCAAAGTGTGCAGTCGTTGGATGTTTTTAACAATAATTGTTTCTCTCTTGCACTTTTTCTTTGGACACATCTCTGGCATTAAAGAAGGGAAATTTGTAAATATCGTGTTTATTGTTCAAATTTTTAAAAGTAAAAATAGGATCGGAGGAAGGTATCACATTCTGAAAAAGAACCATCAGAAACATACTTAAAAACGTTCATCATATGTTCATACACTATGGGTCATTAAGAAAAAAAGTCAATCATTCAGTAACCATCATTTCTCCTATTTGTGGACATCATTTTCACTGAGAATTTTATAGAATCTTTAAAATTCATGCTTTGAATAATAAATACTAATTCTTGTTTTTTTTGTAATTAAGAAATATATTTGAATATTTCGAAAATTCATAACTATCAGATTGAGTTATCTATTAAAGCGATAAAAAAAAGTTTTAAATTTATTTAAATTAGTAGCAGTAATACACTAAAATTATTCTAACTTGAATAAAAGAGAAGTAAATAAATAACAAATGTCGTTAAAAATATATCTGAAGCCAGGTTAAATTCTTATCAGCCAAATTTTTTTGTGAATTTGATTTTTTAAGGACCATAAAACAATTTCTTTACATGGATGTGATGAATTTGATTTCAGTAAAACAATATTTTTAATTAAATGGTTAAAATTTCTTGAGAGAATATATGTCTATAAAAATAGTGACATAAATATTTACTAATTGATTTGGTACAATAAAATGTTAAAAGAATTAATGTTTTGAAATTCGAATAGAAGTTCATCTTGGAGAAATATGCATCCATAAATTGGAAAGTTCTGTGAAACAGTAACAGAATTTTTTTGACAGCTGTATTGAAAAAAGAAAATGTTATGCTATAGTTTTTATCTGAGGGAGAAAAATTTATATATGTGTGCAGTCACTTGACTTAAGCAATAGATTATTTCTAATCTTTTAATATTCTTTCTTTACATCTGATATACATTCATAATAATTTTTTAAAAAAACATTTTTTTTTCATGTTATCATATATGTATAAACATAATATTATGTACAGTGACTTAACGGAGAATATTAGGGACCCTGCAAAGTCAGGTTTGTGGCACTCAAGCCCAAATATGTACTTGGCGTCAGTCTGACTTTGGGGCCCCTTAGAATCCCTGCCCCCACCCCGTAATTCGGGGGTTGAGGGGGTGTAGGTTACGCCAATGATTGTGTACGTATAGTGAAAATTGTACCTCGAAAAATATCTGTATAGACATGTTTTTTTAGCTGGGGAGATTTTAACCCGATTATTTGTTGTTTATTAAACAAAGTATTTTTATTGAAAAAAAACAATAAAAATTTCATAAATATTAAAAATAGTATCAGTTGATTAACCCAAATAAACAATAAAAATAAATGCTTAAATAATGTAAAATGCAATATTCTTTTGAACAAAAACAAAAAGCAAGCGTTTATTTTTCAGTTGAATTCATCGTGAATTCTCATTTACTTTGAAGAGGATTTTTTGCTAAGCTCTTAAGAAATTTGCACATTTTTATTGATTTTTTCTCTAATTTTAATCGAAAATATGCTAACACTTCTTAATGTTGTACAATGTGCATTACACTTTTGTAATATATTATTACCACCGATTCGTTTAATTATTCAACAGCCAATGGAATGCCTTTACTAGCGTCTGCAGGCATGGGGGGGGGGGATCTCGGTGTTTCTTCAAATCCCGAAATTCTGGGGTTAAAATAGCTAATACTGGGATTCAATTTTTTTTTTGTCTAAATTGTATTTTAAAATTTTTTTCTCCTTAAAATTTTCTAAGAATTTTTCTCTCAGAAGATTTATATTTTTTTATGAAATATATACGTAAAATTTTTTGTGCGCAGTTCTTATTTCTTTTTTTGTATTGATAAATTTATTGACAAAATTAATCAAGCGGAATAATTTTAAACCTAAGTACTAGACTACTAGGCGCATTTTAAATCTTTTTCATTTAATATTCAGTTGACTATGGACAAAATTCATCGATAAGCGGCACCACGTCGAATGTCGAGATGCACCGGCAAACATTTATTTGCACGTGCAACGCGCCTAGAATTTATTAGCCCCTTTTTTCAAGCAGATACCCGAACTTCATCTCTCTCCATCGAGCTGGTGTATGGTTTTTTCGGTGATTATACGGCCTGGTTCCTATTCTTCATTTCTACAGTGCTAGTCGCTTCAATGATTTTTGTATTTCTCTGATTCTTTCGGAGTTTGCATATTTTTTGATCTCGTGCTCGTGTTCCACGTGCACTCCTTGTCATTCGACAACTCTTGGATTACTTCTTCTGGATATGTCCGCTACCAGGACAGATGATGCGTCGGCAGAGGTAAGTAATTTATTTACTACTGAGCCTTTTTGTTTCGACGTAGTTAGAGCTAACACACGGTTTGACAATTGCAATACTAGTGATGATTGCGAGGAGCTGTGTGATTCCCTTGAGGAAATTATCCGCACCCTCCAACTCTATGACAAAGACATGCCTGAGAGTCTTAGGGCTATTAATGAGGTTCAATGGATAGCATATAAGTGCTCCAGGAAATCCAACGATCTCATGTATCGTGAATTCAATGAGCGATTTACAAAGCTCGAGCAGCTTAACCAATTTCAGGTTCCCACTGCTGCTTCGGCTCCTAAGCCTAAACAAATTCATGTTCCCACTGCTGCTTCGGCTCCTAAGCCTAAGCAACGTAGAAAGCTAAAGCGTGCGACCGTTTCACCCACGTCGGGCGGTCGAGGGAAAAAATCACGTTCGGAGCAATCGCTCCCTCTAGCCACTTCCACTCTTTCAGAAGGCGAAAATTCGCTTATGGAAGAATCAGACTTTTCCGATGATTGCTCGGAGAAACATGTTACACAGAAGGACGTCACTCCCGCAGCCATTCCTGGCTTGCCGGGCTCAGCCGAGATCGGCGACGCTCCTTCAAAGTTAGATGAGGGTGAATTTACTTTAGTCACCAACAAGAAACGAGTTGCCTCTATTGTCATTGACGCCGGCAAAAACTCAACCGAGCTTCTCGAACAGCTAGGCAAACATACTGGTCAGCCACTCGAGGGGCGTTTCGAAAACGGGAAGCTCCGCATATTCCCAAAGACAATTATTGAGCATAGACAGCTCCAATCTTATATAGCGGAACATAAGTTGCGGTCGCACACTTTTGAGATGGACCACAATAAACAACTTAAATGCGTGATCAGAGGGTTACCCACTGATTTTAATCATGACGACCTCATTCAGGAACTCCGTGGCTTCGGGTTTGATCCCAGCCACGTCACCTTGTTGAAAAACAAGAAAACCCAAGCAAACATGCCACTTTTTCTGGTAACCCTTCCTAAGTGCCCTGTTAATACAGGCATTTTCAATATCACACACATAGGTTCTTTTAGAGTTAAGCCTGAGCCTCTAAATCAATCTAAAATGCCTCCTCAGTGCTATAGATGCCAGGAGTTTTTCCACCACTCCAGGTTTTGTAATACAGCACCTAGATGTCTTAAATGTTCAGGGGGTCATCTCACCTCTGAATGTAAAAAAGTCCATTAAAACCCCAGCTAAATGTGCAAATTGCAGTGGTCCTCACCCTGCAAATTACTCAGGATGCCCCCAAAATCCCCAAAACAACACAAACAACAAGAAGAAACAACATGTACCACATGTCCGACAGGTGAATATCGGCGCACGCGCCCAGAACACCACACCACCACAACAACTGTACTCAGGTGCAGTTAAGAAGAATACACAACATGATTCAATTGACACAGCAAGTTTGATGTCTCAGATGGCACAAATGATGATGCAGTGGGGACAAATGCTGTCCATACTGCAGACTAAAATTTAAATCTTTTAATTCACACTCTCAGGTTTTTCTTGCAGTCTCTATTTACTTTTAGCACTTAATTTCTACATTATTCACTAATTTTTACATTACAACATCAAATGCTCTTCTGCGTCAGAACTGGCTCTGTAGTGAACTCACTGCCCGCCCGCTCATGTTGGTTGCCTCCTTTTTTGTTTGGTGATCGTTTTCCTTCCTTGCGCTTCCTCCAGATTTCTCCCCGGTTCGTCTGCCCTGCGCGGCCACTTGGGAGCCAATTCCTCCGCCCCCCACGCCGGGGGCTACTTGATTTTTTAAACCTTCTTACATGGATTTGCTATTTCTCTCAACCTGGCTAAAAGCGCTACGTGCTGTAGACCCGTTAATTCTAATTTTAGTTAGTTTAGTTAGAACTTATTGTGGACCTGCTTGAAAGGCTCGACGTCGTAAATCCCACGGCATTGCTTACAGCTCATGCAACTGGATCTTCTATTTCAAATGAGGTAACACTTGAAATTGATTCGCATTCTGATTCAACCACTGAATCAATTTGTTCACAAAAACCATAAGTGTAACAGAAGAACTAGATAAAGTTATCAAAGAGGGATATGCACCAATGCAGCCTATTAGATTTCAGACACTGTCATCAAAAATTCAAGAGGAAATGTCTCTTTTAGAAAATGGAGAGAGACATGGACCTTCTGGAAAGAACATAATCTTGAAAAGAACATAATCCTATTTAATGAGGATAAACTATACTGTTGTAGATTCTGAACATGTATTTTCTTCGGCAATTTGAAAAAAAATTATAGATTAAGAAAACTATAAATGCATTTACTTAGAATCTGGAATACCCATTGATGTTTTCGCTTTAGGGTTGTAACAATCTTGTAGTCACCAAATCTGGAAATAGTCGCCAAATCTGGAAATGGGAAATCTTTAATCCTGATCAGGGCAATGGAACAAAATTATTAAATTATTGTATTGCCATCGGTACTTGACAAGTGTGCAAAATTTCGAATTAATCTGACCTTTTAAAGTGGGTAAAAGTCGAATTCAAAGATTCCGCTACATACAGGTGAAGCTTAAAAAAGCATGTTAAAAATTAATAAGAAGCCGTTTGAACTACGCGTGCGAAAAGCTGGATGAGCTGTGTGTG
The DNA here is from genome assembly GCA_019973975.1 of Trichonephila clavata. Taxonomy (NCBI): domain Eukaryota; kingdom Metazoa; phylum Arthropoda; class Arachnida; order Araneae; family Nephilidae; genus Trichonephila; species Trichonephila clavata. The sequence goes on from BMAO01022909.1 coordinate 223,286, forward strand.
TGTGCTTTAAAAGCTTATTAACAGAAACACAAGAAATTAAGAAATGTTTTGTAAAATTTTACTATGTACTATTTTTTATTTGTTTTCTTTGATGAATTACCGTAAAATCCGGTATATAACACGCAATTTCACTTTCAAGCTGCAATATTTAATTTTTAGGTGTATTCGCCGCATAGCGCGCAACCCCTCTTTTTTAACACTCTTTTATAAATTTCTCTTGTATGTAATGGAATCTTTAAACTCAATTTTTACTCAAAATTATTCAAAATTTTTCTCACATGTCAAGGACCGATGACAATACAATAATTTTGTTCCATTGTCCTGATCAGGATCAACGATTTCCCCTTTTTAGATCCCATCCCTCATCTAGCGACTAAAATTTTAAGTTACAAATTAGTTCGATTAACTACAAAATAGTGTTTTTTAGTTTTTTTTACACTATAATTTTTATTTACGAAGAAACCTGAAATGTACGCGTGCAATGCTCTTATATTTTGAAGTCATTTATTCGAGGTATTATTCCAAGCTTTAGAAAAAATAGTATACGTTCATAAGGAATGCCATTTCTTTTAATAAACAGTATTTCTCGATGTATGAAGAGGTCTAATTTTTTTTTCTATGCTAATCTTTTTTTTTATTTTTAATACTCTCATTTGATACCCGGCGTATAACGCGTACCCTTAAATTTCAATAATTTTTTTCTGTTAAAAGTGCACGTTTTACGCCGGATTTTACAGTAAGTTTTATTTTGATTTGTTTCAATAAATAATAAGCCAATATTTTAATTATATTTTCAGTTTTATTATGTAATTTCAACTATTCTAATATAAAAGTATTTTTCATAAATAGTCCAATCCTAATCCTGTTACCAGTCCCGGGATTTGGATTGTGTAATCCCGGGATCGAAAATGTAGTAACACGGGATTGCAAGCCCTGAAATTGACATTCAATTTGCGTATGATCAACAACATATAAATATGAATCCATAATTTTCAAGGACTCACAAAGAAACTGATATTAATCGTGACATCAAATATTGTAAATGAAGCATGTTTAGAAAAGAGAAATAACATTATACCAGGGTTTCTCCAACTGCGGGGCACCCCCCCCCCAGGGGGCGTGATAACTCTACGTGGGAGGCACGAGCATATTGAAAACTCGAAAATAAAAGATTATTTAAAAAAAGGTTTTAATTTACTGAAGAAGCAAAACACAAAATACATTCAGACATAATAAAAAATAAATACCTATTTAACACTGATATAATATATATATGTATCATTACCATTCAATTTATTTGATAATTACTTTATCAATACTAAGTTAAGAACAAGTTTAATAATTTCTAGCGACTCCCATGTACTTGTCACATATACAAAGTTATAAACAAAATTTAATATTTATATTGATAATGTGTGTGGTGTACGGTTTACAATTAAAGTCGCATTGTAGCTTTACGTCTAAGTACATTATTACATTCAATGCATTGTTATTCTAAGGAGGGGGCTCGATGAAAATTATGATTGAAAATGGGGTCACAAAGGTTGAAAGCTTTAGAAGCACTTCATTGTACAATTATGAGTTTTCCCCTTTTGTAACAATAAGAGTAATACTCTATGATATTGAAATTTCTATATATATATATAATTTATACATTTCTACAGAAATTAGAAAATGAATAAAACAGAATCAAATGGAACCATTTAAAAAATAATTACGCTTAGCCTGCTTTGATAAGAAAACTCCTTAAACAATCGATATTTCTAGGATTTGTGTGGTAATATTTGCTATCATGTTCGAAGGGTAGATAACACTCCACGGCGAGCTCAAGGTGTCATGCCCTAAGTTTATTAGAATGAAATACAGGGACTCATTAACGCTTTATTCGCTCTTTTAGAATTTCATTATATGCTCTTCGATGCTTGATGTATTTGAAAAAGCTAGGGAACATCTACAATCAAAATAGTCTTGGTGGGACCTAACCATAAAAATTTGTTTTTCTATTCTGTGTTAAATAAATTTAATAAATGATGCAATTGATGTATCCCACTCACTTTGCTAATTTCATTCTTTTGTTACATAGTATTATTTTGTTCGTATTTTTGGTTTTAGTTACGCTTGAGGTCAAAGTGGACAGATGTCTTTTTTAGATATTACCCAAACTGACGGTGCATTGAAAACTTTTTGAGGAAAGCTTCAAAACCAAAATTCAAAATGAAACAAAATCTATTTTAAAAAAATTAGAGCATTGTAATCGAATAAAATTCTACAGCATGTATTGAAATTTTTTGAAGTAGTTAACGCGCGTGCGTTTATTTCTATTGAGGAATTTGATCACTATATCATTGGCCAATATATTGATATTGATTTGTTTCAATATCAATATATTTTCTCACAATTAATTTTAATCAAATATAGGTGACGGACCTCTTCAATTAGACTCGACTAAAACAAAGAGACCACGCGCCCATGATACCCGGTAATTGTATCAACATTATTTTCTAAAAATTTATGGTATATAAAAATACACACGTCATAATTCTACTCAATCCTCGAGTGCTGCCGAAACCCGGTTTATATCGGCATCACTGCAGTACACTGCGAATATAAAAGCTTTCTCATGAATCTTTGACAAATAGGATTCATTATAAAACCTTTTTTTTTTTAAAGTTTCTGTAATACTTTTTCTCCTTAGCAATCCCTTTTGCCTAAGAAACTCGTTCGAGCAAAATATTTAAAAAGGATTTGCGAGTTTATATATTCATCCAGGGACATAGCTACCACCGTATCAATGATACGGGACCCCAAACTGCAGTCCCATTAACAGGGCTCTCATATCCAAAAACGGGCCCCGAAAGATTTTTGATACAGGGCTCACTCAAAACTAGCAACGCAGTGTATTCATCATAAAAAAAATGTATTTTTTAAAGTGTGTTATATTACATTCTTTCGTAAAATAACCAACTTTTTCTCGACACTACAGTGTAAGTAGCTACTATATTAAAGATGATCCTTGATATTGTATTCCCTTCAATTGTCTTTTTTTTATCATTTGACAAAACCTCCTTATTTATTTGGTGTCGAAGAACTTTTTTCATCGAGGCGTGCTTAAGTAAGTGATGAAAGAGAAAGAAAAAAAGAGAGACCAAGAGGGGGGGGGATGGCTGAAAAAGGAAAAAGGCTCCGACGGATATTTATGGGGAAGTGGAAAAGGGAGGGGGAGGAAGAAAGACCAAGTCCATTTCTCTTTCACTGTTGACGAAGACGGAGGAGAGTCCAGGGGTTGACCGCACACGCTCTCTCTTTACGAAGGATGGAGGGGGAAAACAACGACCAGAGAAACGCGAATAAGATGACGGGATACAATCTCGGTATGGGTAAGATTATACTTACATTTTTTTATTTACACTTAAAAATAAAACTCAAAGGCTCTCTTTGGCCTATGATGCTTAAAAATACGAGATTATATATTTTTTATGTAAAACATATTCCTAGAATCGTGTTTTAATATATTTTTTTAAAAATTTGTTACAACGGTAGAATTTACGAGCGTCAAAATATAAAGTTACTTCTTTGAAAGAAAATTAAAGTATTTTGTCTGTCAGTCACTAATAGCTACAAGTACTACGTCATCGTAGAAACATATCCCCCCCCCAATAGGGGATCTCAAAATTTCTCAAAACTTTCTCTTTCTTAAAACAATCTTAAACACGCTGATTTGTTCTAATTCGTTTCCGACACTGTTACTGAGTCATATATTTCAGTTTTTCTTTTTTTCCCCTCGTTTTTTTTTTCTTTTGCATTTCGTTAACCATGTACCAACGTGTAAATATATTCGTTTTACTTGATTTGGTGAAGACTTGCAAGTTTATCGAATGTTTCTCTTACTTAAAGATTCTGTAAGATAAATTGAAATATATGGGTTATAATATTGGAGTATTTTCTATTTTGAAGAAGTGTTCCTAGAGTTTAATTACCATTCTTCAGTACGCGTAGTGAAAGTATTGTCAAATATTTTTGTACCCAGGAGTGATATAATACATCGTACTATAAAGCAACATGAGAGGGCTATTGACGACAGACATCGTCATTTTGAACCTCGGTCAAGTTACCACTCCAAGGACATAGAGCCTCGACAGATTTGACGCCCTTCATCTCCCTCTGTACTGAGGGTCTTCAGTGACACCAAGGCTCGAACTCACGACATTTCGGCCATGAGTTCGTGACCATAACCACTGGGCTTCGGCGGCCTCTTTGTACTAAGGGGGTACTCTTTGTACTTTGATCAAAGACACTGTTCGTTATTGTGGAAAACACATCCGATGTTAATTTATGTATATATATTCTCTATCCCTTTAATTTCACCAAAGCCCAGAACTATATTATTTGCCTTCATTTAAAAGTGACATGTGTAAATTAGTGATATTAATAAAAATTTTGACTAAAGTAATGGACACAGCGAGTTCTCTCCCCCCCCCACACACACCTATTTTGAAATTTTATCATGATTACCTCAGGAATAACACAACGCAGATTTCACTTAAAAACTAACTGGAAATTAACTGATGCGAAACATATGTTATTTATTTTGCCAGAAGAAAATAGGTAGGAAAATAATAACATATCGAACGTCACGTCGTTTTAAGCGTAGCTCCTTGTGCGGGATGAATGGGCAGACGGAGCTCCGCATTTTCAACATTATCTTTCCTCACGTGCCTCTGTACTGAAGTGTCATTGGTTCAGATTTTGTTTTTGTGGACGACAATACACAGCAAAACATACTCCATTTCCATTCTGCTTAGGGGCTTCTCTGAATATATCAGCAGAGTTAGCTTGCTTCCCTAATTTAAATCCCGTTGAACATGTGTGGGCTGCTTTGAAGGAATCTTGTCACCAGATTATTGACACAGCAATTCTTACTTCAAGAGCTATCGAATAATTTATTGTTGAATATGAACTATTGTGCTGCTAGGGGGAGACATATCTCTTAATAAGGGACTTTCCTTTAGTGTTCTCTTTCTTCACTAAACTGAGTTTTTTTTTCTCAATAAAGCCTTTTACTGTAGGAGTCCTGTTAATTTGTTTTGTTACTATGGTTGTTTCGTTTTCTGTAGGAGGAATTTCATGTATTCTAGTTGATTTTATATGGAGTTGCGTTAAAATCATGAAAATTGCTTCAGTTTTGCACACTAGTATATTTGAAGTTCTTTAATAATTATCTATTTTTATGCTTTCCCGCATGTAGTGGACATCAGTCATGGAAATGTTTATTTGATCAGAAGACTGACAAGGAGAGTGCAAGGTCTTGGGGGCGGCGGATCTAGTAGGATGGTGGATGAACCTTTTTTCCAATAAACAGATTAAAAATTATAGCAGATTGATTCAAATAAAATTAATTTTTCTCTCAAAAGTGACATTTCCACACGTGATTACATTGGCATGCCTGAGGGAGACAAACACAATGAGGCCCAAACATAGCGCTTGAATTTGTATTTTATAAATCCTTGAATACCGTTAAATTTTCGAGAAGATTACTCTCTCATTCCTTTTTCAAACTTTCTGTCAAAACCCTAAACATTTATTTTTAAAATTTTATTTTCGATTCCATTCAACTCTTCAAAGTTCGCTTTTTGTTGTCTAAAATTTTCCTTTTTTAAAAAAGTTTCTAGGAAAAAATTTGTTTCATTTGTTTGATTTCACTTAAGAGAAACAAATCTCTTGTGGCCCTTTCTATTCGCTTTATCTAAAAAGTTGAAAAGTTCACTTGGAACCTGGATCCATCAGATTTTGGGGCCGCGGTGGCCGAGTGGTCTAGGCATCGGATCATGGCTAGCGTGTCATGAGTTCGATCCTGGTACCACTAAAGATCAGCCGTGTAGGGGCGCGATGCACGTTAAATCTGTCGAGAGTTCAAACGTCCTCCCGTTGGTGTGGTGTGGTAGTTAGGAGAGGGGGTGCCAGCTCAGGTGTCGTCCGCGTCACTTGACCATGGTTCAAAATTACGCGGAGCGTCGCCAAAAATGCCCTCGTGTTGCTAATCAGTGCGACGTTAATATTCTCTCACTCACTCACTCCATCAGATTTTGTTGGGACGAAATGCGAATAAATAGTTAGCGAGTTTAGTCAATTACTAATATATGTGATCAAGAACTTATTTTCCTTATTAATCATTGACCTGATAGATTAACACACAAACAATATTACATTTTTTTCAAATGAAAAAAAGTAAAAAAATAAATTGGGCCGAAATATGTTATCCTTTCGCGTTTCTTTCTCGACGTTAATATACTTTATTTTAAAATCTATGAATTTTTTCCAAATCATAAAGGTCACATTTTAGCTATTTAGTTAGAAAACATACGAATCTCCTCCATTATTCATTATTCATTAGAATGTACGCATTTTATTCGTACATTATTAAGCCTATTGTATTCTGAATAGTTTCGCAAAACTCTTGCCGAAATAATTTTAGTGTGTATGAGAACTTATATCTCATTTGATTTATTGTACTGAAAGCAGAGTCTTGAAACTTAAAAATGTTATCATTTGAAACTCCTTTTTTTCCGGAGAATTCGATAAATTATTTATTTCACATTCTATGTAGCAAAGCGAGAGCTATTGGTGACATATCTCATAATTTTGACCCTCGATCAACTGACGAGTGCGACATTTGAGCTGGCATCCACTCTCCAAACGTCCAAGGGGAGGACTTCTACAAATTCAATGTGCATTAGCCTCTCTAAACGGTGGCATCAGGAATTGAGCCTATGATTCGAAAGAGGCAACGCTGACCACGAGCTTATGATCGGTAGCATAATGGTCAAGGTAATAGACTAGTGGTCAGCCTATCATGAGTTTGAGCCTTGTACCCCTGAAGATCCACCGTATAGAGGGGCACGTTAAATCTGTCGATACCAAACGTCCTCCTGTTGGTGTGGTGGGGAAACTAGGAGAGGGGGTTGCCAGCTCAGGTGTCGAATTCGTCCCTTGACCGTGGTTCAAAAGTTCGAGGTCCGTCGTCAAAAGCCCTTGAATAGCTGAATAGAGTGCGACGTTTAACTCAATCACTCACTGGTGACCATGACCATTGTTTACCGGGGCCTCTTTATCACGTGGGGTTTACAAACAGAAAGATTAAACCCCCAAGACTATACTTTCAGTAATTTATTTAAAGTAATGTCGTTCCCGCAATATCATTATTAGTTTTTCTTACGATATTTGTCCAGATTAAATATAAGTGTACACATCAGCAGTTACAAGCACTATTTTTTTGAATTTATTTAATTAACATTTTGAAGACAGAGGATACGTGATTCTCATTTTTTTATTTTTCAATTCCCGTCTCATTTGCAGACATGCCAACCATTACGGAATATATTGACCTCTTTTTGTAAACAGCATGCCTTTTTGAAAATGGGACACATTACGGGATTTATACAAGAGTTCAGGTTATATATATACTTTTCAGTGCAAATATCATCTTCAATATGTCGACTTCGAGAGAAAGAGTTGAGTTGTCTAAGATCATTATATAAAATCACAGCTAAGCTGAACCTTAGCAGAGAACGTCAATACGCACAGTGGATTATATTTATTAATTAATAGACATTGCTCTACGCAAGCAAGACGAACACTGTTGCATATGATAACATCACTACAGATATATCCATCTCTTCTAGCTTCTATATTGCATCATTTGTGAATGAATTCCATTTCATTTTTAACGTACGCCGTCATTCCGTACCATCTGTTAGAGTGAGGGAATATTAACGCCGCATTGTTTTGCTGCACGAGGGCTTTTGGCGACGGACCTCGTAATTTTGAACCATGGTCAAGTGACGAGGACGACACCTGAGCTGGCAACGCCCTCTCCTAGCTTCCCCACCACACCAACGGGAGGATTTTTGAGCTCTCGACAGATTTAACGTTCATCATTCCCCTATATGACGGGTCTTTAGTGGTACTGGGCTTGAACTCGTGACATGCAGCCATGAACCGATACCTTGACCACTGGACTACCGAGGCCCACATCATCTGATGGAGTCTAAATTCAAAACCAAAGATTCTAGTGTGTCCAGCAGAGATTTAACTTTTCGTTTTCTGCGAACGGTGAGGTAACTTATAGAGGAAAATAATTTTGTGTCAAGTTATAATCTTTTTGCTTCTAATAAAACGTGAACTCACCGATTAACAAGTTAGGTCGAAACTACACACAAAGAGGCCACGTTTAATCCTATTTAGCACTCTTCAAAGAAATGACCAAAAATCCATCGTTAAAAAATAATTCCTTTTAAGATTAAGAAAATTTTCTCTTCGTGTTTGCAGTCTTAATATAGCTCTCTCTTATCTAACTTACTATACTTCCGTGCAAAATGTATTAATCTCATTTTCATAGTAAGCGAAATCTTGATTGTAGTAGTCAAAAAAATGATCCACTTGGAACAAAGACTTTGAATACTTCTTCAATAAAAGAATACGAGTAACACTGAGTTGGTACAAAATTTCTGTATTAAAATATTTATTACATATCATTGGCGTATCATTAGATAAATAATTTGTTGCAAGAAAAATCCAAGCATTATAATAATTATTTTCATAATTCAAGAAATACGTGTATATTTCCACACAATACCTGAATGTTCTCAAAGATATTTAAAACTTATATAAAAACGTATTCTTAAATTGTTTTTGAACAATGATGTATCTAAAATAAAGCATGGCGTTAACATGACAAAGAAAAGTCTGATGAAATTTCCTTTTGCGCATTTCTTCCAACATGTTTATATTTTACGGCCAAATTAGCGATGTCTACGACGCATACACTAAAAGAGCAAAGAAAAAACCCATAAATCATCAGAATTTACTCCAGTGAAAGCGAGATTCGGATCCATCGGTTTTTCATTTGAGATAGGCATTTCGTTTCTTCATTTCCATCTCTCAACGCAAGAGGAAAGTTCGGATGAGATAAAATGCTTTTTCGAAAAGCAAAGAAAGTGGTCCTTCGAAAGGTCTATGACACAAGGGAGAAAATTGTAATTTAATTACAGCGAGCTCTTATCGTCTCCTTATTGCCATATGTCCTTCATTGTGTTTATTTGGAATTGCTCTTCGGAAGTGGAAGCGTTTCTGTGGTTTTTAGTGGCATGAAACAACCGTGATGCACGTTAAGTCTTTTCGCGCCTTAAAGTCCTCTCGTTGGCTTGGAGGAGAGGGGGCACTTGCTCAGGCGTCATCCTCGTCACTGGGCTGAGGTTCAAAATGATGAGGTTTGTCGCCATGAGCCCTCGTGCAGCTTCAATGGGTGGCGTGAACGGGGGGGGGGGAATCACACGAAAGCAACTTTATTCCTTGACAATTTTTGATATTTCGTGAGTTCTGGAGATCATTAGCTTGTTTCCACCGATTTTATATTTCAAAGAACTCGTCATGTGCAACAACGGGATCTTCACGCACCGCAGTGCGGTAGTGAGTAAGAGTTAAAGCAACACGAATACTACTGTTGGTGGCGGATCTCGTCATTTTGAGTCATGGTCAAGTGACGAGGACGACGAATGAGTTGGAACATTCTCTCCTAACTACCACACCACACCAGTAGAGCACATTCAGCCTCAGCAGATTTTATCTGCATCAGTCCATTTTACACGGTGAATCTTCAGTGGCTGAACGACTGCATCCAACGACACGCCCGCCATGAGTTCGTGGCCATGACCACTAGGCTACCGTGACCAATTCATAGCGCGAAAGGTGGATGAGGAAAATTCCAATGGTGGTATCGCTATTGCTATTTGACCATACGTTCATAATTATAAAATCCGTTACTAATCACTTTCATTAAAACATTAAAGCCCTATCAAGTGCAGAAAGCGTTTTACTGAAGTGTTGGGAACCAATCTCTAGGAATAGCAAGACAAATCTTAGTTGGAAATCAATTCTTTTCATAGGAAGAAAAATACTGTCATTAAATTTCTACTATTCGACAAAGATACAATTTTTTTAATCCCGATGATACTCTCCTCCACTCCTCCAAATAAAGGCTAAGAAGGGGGGAAAAAGCATTTTTTTGTGTTATTTTTTCCCTTTACTTTCCCCGTCTGTTATGTAAAAGGAGAACATCAAGAGGCTCTGCCTAAAAATATCCCTGCATAAATCTCTCTTCTCTGTTTGCGTGTGCAGCCCGCCCTAACAAACTGCAATAAATTGACACGCTGTTTTGGCTTTTGTTTTATGGCAACACAGCCCCTTCCCTCCCAGATGGGAGAAACAAGCACTTGAGGAAAATAAAAGTGTGTTAAGGCCCTTTTTTGTTCTCAAAAAGTATTTGGGGGAATATTTTCTTTTTATTTCGTCAGACGATGCAATTCATGCAAGGTGGAGTGTCTGGCTGGGAAATAATAATAATAAATAGAAACTAACGAAATATTATTTATATCGTACACCAAAAAAGAAACTAATTCCCTCATTTTCCGTACGGCGACTTTTCAGATAAAGTGGGGAAACTAATTGTGATTAACGTGTCTGTGCTGTTGGCTATTTTCGAAACATATTCAAATACAAATATTCTGCAAAAATCTCCGGCATTTTTTTTCTTCTTTTCGATTTAGTGCTAAATGATTTAACTTTTGTTCCTCCCATGACGATCAGTCCGCCCGTTGGAGGGATGTTGGAGTTAGGAGAGGGGGTGCCAGCTCAGGTTACTCGTCCGAGATTCAATATGACGAGGCTCATCGCCAATAGCCCTCGTGTTGCTGTAGAGAGTGCGACGTTTCTAAAAACTCTTTCTCAATGTTAAGGCTGTCTTCACACATAATGTTAAAAAAAATAGGACTTGAATTCGGAACATTTTTTCGACGTGTAAAAGTGCTCCAGCTTTAATATTACACATCCTGGCTTCGCTGTTTTTTACAGAAAAGTATTTTACCATACAGATAATTTTTATCAGAATTCATCCATAATTTCTGGTATAAAATCAGGTCTCGTCTTTGTCATTTAATCTTGGATCACAAGGTTTAACTATTAAGGTTAACAATTACCATTAACACATTTTATTTCGGAATGTGACGTTAATAAGCAATTAAGCAATGTAAGGTTGTTCAAAGATTTAGACGAAGTAAAATGGAGCGTTTAAAAATTTAATTAATTACAAAATCCCCCAAAATAAATTTTTTTTTAAAAATTCGATTTAATTTTTTGCTTTGCTGATAGAACTAAAACAAAGGTCTATAAGTATACATACACGTAAAACTAATTTCAATTGAATCTGATAAAAAAATATTCCTTTATATGAATTTATTTAACAATTTGCTTATGAATTTTATTGTTGTTTTCAAATATTAAGCATGTGTAAACAATCCGTGAAATTTGTTGGTTACTTATTATCAAATTTCTGTTTTATTTGTTTTGAAAAAAACTTACAACTCTTGAAATTTTAAAGCATTCCAAGCCATTATAGCCTTATAATATAAATACGTATTTCGCCTTTATATTGTTATTATTTTATCTCTATTCCATAAAAGGAAGTTAAGTGGAATAAAGATTCTCATATATATATTATATATATATATATAAGTCCTCGGGTGGCGTGAAAAGTGAGGCATCATTTCTAGTGTCGTCCTCGTCTCTTAATCAAAATGACGACATCTATCGCCAATAACACTGCGTGTAGCTCTTGAGCAACAAAGATAAGAATATAAAGAAATGTAGTATAATCACAAAATATATTTTAAATGATTTAGTTTACTGTAGGGTAACTTTAGGATAGGTATATTTCTGCGATTTAACTAATTTTTGAATAGTATTTGATTTTTGATGAGGATGTCGTGTCCATGACGGGACTAAATCAGTCAGTATCATGAACCCAGAGTGCTGTTTTGGCCAATATTATCCCCACAGAGGTTTATTGGCGAAAACATGATCTCTTTTAGAGCAGCAAGAATAGCTGTACAGTCAAAAATATGTGCAAGTGTTAGATCTATATTGAACAGTTATCACAATTCCTATGAGTTCTTCTACCATCCCTATCAATCTTCATTCCTCTGTAATGACCTGTTTTTTAGCTCAGCAATGGTCTTTGATTTTAGGCGCTCCACACTGATATTACAGAGTAGATGCTTTACAGGAATTGACTTTTCTCTCAATTTGAAATTTGCTACAGTATTTGCGTCTATTAAGGTAACATTGACAAAGTTTTCATTATTGAGATTTCTAACCTCTTTCACCAGTTTATCCGCACTTTCACTGCCTGTAATATCAACATGTGCAGGCCACCACTGGAGAAAAAGCAGACTTTATATTTAACTCATGTAATCTAAACAGGGGAGGAAATCACTTCAGTAATCCATGAACCACCATTTAGAATTTGACTTTAGATTCTTGCTGTTATAGCGTCACGTAGTACGATTTTATTGCATTTTAGCTATGCTACAATTTCCAGAAAGCCTATGCTAATGTCCAGAAGTTTATGAAAGTAAATTACGAAATTAAATTTACACTATTTTCCTTTTTTTTTAAAGGGAAAGAAAAGAAGGAAAAGAAAATTAGAATGGATCGAGTTTAGATGAAATTTTCTTCCTCTCTCTATATAAAAGAGATTGCAACTCATTCGCATACTGTTGTGGAAACTGACTGAAGTACAAGTTTGAGTTTAGGTTTAGATACATCAAACTCAGCATTTGTAGTCTGCCTTTTTTTCCCACTCAATTATATCTCGTTATCTTCTCAACTGGGAAGACTTTGTTTTTTTTCCGTTCAGACTGATAATTACAGTTACTTTGTGTGAGATCTTATCAAATTACAATGAGCTTAATTCATGTGACGTCATAGTCAAATAATAACTACAATCACGTATTTCCGCCACCCATCCGGTATAGTGGTCAGTGAAGCTGACTGCGGTGCCGTAGGGACTGGGTTCGAATCCCGGAGAAGGCATGGATGTTTGTGTTGTAATCCTTTCTTCTGTCTGTGTTGTATGCCTCCGTGTTATACATTGCGTGGTGCACCGGGTTTATAAATGTTTAAAAAAAATTACATATTTCCAGACAATCTGTTCATGCCATGTGACGTCATAATCACATGATAAATGTAATCATGCCAATAAATAAAATGCACTTGATTTAACACATATAATAAAAGTATTTTATTTTAAATTTTGAGAAAGTGTTTGGAGAATCTTAATCTTTGGACATCGTTATCGAATTATCCAATTCGAAATAACTATCCAAAATGATTTTTACGCACATTTTCTCTTTGCGAACAACTTCCACAGATTTACGTACGACGCGCCTATTTCCCAGGGATACTAAGATGCACAAGATTGCTCCAGAAACCCATCCACAAATTAACGCGGATGGGTCTTCTGAATGAGAGAGATGCTTTTTTTTCCCCGCAACCAAAACAAACATTTGGCGATAGGGCATCTCGCCAAGGATTCCCCTCGCCAAGATAAGTTGAATCGAGGCGAAAGAGAACGATCAGAAAGAGTTCCGCGAGCGGGAAGGATTCGAGTTGTTGTTTTTGAGAATCCTTGGATGTACGACAGGAGCGACCGGTCCCGACATCCCTCTCCCTCCCCCCTTGGACCTCCCCCTCAGTCCTACCTCAGAAACATGGAAGCGGACGAGAATTCGGATTTTCGCGTCAAGATGGTTCGTGAGAGGACGGGGTACAATGTCACAGGTGAGATTTCTGAACACTTTCACAAAAAGAACAAAACTTTTTTGTTGATGCCTTTTTTTTTAGTAAATGAAACGACGTTAAAAATTAATTGCCCTTTTCAAATAATTTTTTACTGGATGATTTACCCAATAATTTTTTGCACTGCTAACACGGCAAGTTTACCGCCGGTTGAAGGCTACAGTAGCTTAGTGATTATGGTCACTAACTCGTGGCTGGAGTATCGTGGATTCGAGCCACTAAGGACCGGCCGTGTAGAGGGGGGAGGGACGTTAAATCTGCCGAGGTTCAACGTTCTCTCGTCGGTGTGGTGTGTTAGTGACAGTTCAGATACCATCCTTGTCACTTTCACGCAGTTCAAAATGACGAGGTCCGTCGCCAACAGCTCTCGCGTTGCTTTACAGTGCGACGTTAACCAAACTCTCACTCACCGGTGGAATAAAAAAGAACCTCGTGGCTTAAAACTGTTTGACATTTTGTTTTTAAACATTAATTGCTCCATTTTCATTTGTTTCTAAAGCAATTTTGTGATGATTTTCGTATATTTTTCATGCATAAATTTTCTTACCTCAGTTAATTTTCAGATTAAAAAAAAAGTATTTACAGTAGGGTCATTAGTATATTTCTTAGAAGTAAATATACTTGTCGGAAACTAAACCATAGTGCATTAACCGTCTTCAAGTGACAATAATGTCTATGAAAAAAAAAATATCACGATCTACTTCCATTCCATAATTTTTTTTCTTTTTGAATATCATATTTTTTAACATTGAGAATCGAAAGATTCTGCACATTGTCCGAACAAATAAAGTCCTATACTTCCACAAATAAAGATTTTTCCCTTCAAAAGACCGAAAATACTTATGAAAAATTCTTCAAAATTGTGAACCTTAAATATTTTAAAATTATTTCAGGGAAAATAAAGAATTAAAAATTCTGAAGTATTTTTTTTCTGAAGAAAATTTTAAAAAATGCCAGCAAAGGAAATCTGATGATGAAGTGTTATATAGCATTAAATAGCAATTATGTGATTCTTACCTTTACAATATACTTTTATTGTTAAAGTAAAAATAAGTGAAAATAAAAAATATAATTTAATCTTTTTAATTTTGATATCTACGAGTAGCGCAATGGAGAATACAGTCTCTCAAAAAAGTATTGGGACTCCAGGCATGCATAACTGTAAAGCCATTTATAAAAATATGTATCACATTAAAACAAAAATAAAATGAATTTAGAAATATTTTAATACTTGGTGTACAGTAAATAAGGAAAATTTTTTATTAGTATTATAGAATTATAATTTGATCTAGCTTTCCAAATATAATTCAAAGGCTTACTGGAGTCAAAAAAGTATTGGAACACTTTTGAAATGAGAAATTTATCAAATATACAGCGCATCAATAGAATTTAATTTCACGCCACTTTCTTAGACTAGAAGTTTAAACATAAACGTTTCAATAGATAAGATTTTTTATAGAAAAAATGGCAAGAAACAAAGATATATCGGTTGGTATGCGAAATATCGTAATAAGTCATTGGAAAGAGGGGAAATCAGTTCGCCGTATAGAAAAAATTTTGAAATTGAGTAAGCCTACTGTTTTTAACATCATTGACAGGTTCAAGAGAAAACAAATAGTGTTAAAAAAAAGCAAAGTTCAGGGCATCCAAAGATATTTAATGAACGTGAAGAGAGGTAGATTGTGAGGACAAGTAGTCCTTAATCCAAGAACAAGTGCAGAAAAATGGACTTTGCAATGTAAAAGGTTCGGGAAATCAGTAAATCCTGAAACTGTCAGAAATGTTTCAAGAAAACATAAGTATCATGGCAGAGTACCTCAAAGAAAGTCCCAAATCAGTAAAGCAAATAAAAACACAAGCAAGGTTGGCATTTGCTAAAATGTATGTAAGGCAGCCAACAGAATGTTGGGAAAATGTAATTTTTGTTGATGAAAGCAAATGTAGCATTTTCGGATCGGATAGCAAGTAAAAAGCTTGGCGGAAATCAAATACTGCAATGCATGTCAAAAATTTACGGCCTACTGTTAAATATGGAGAGGTAACCAAATTGTCTGAAGGCTGCATGGCAAGCTCTGGTGTCGGGAACTTACATTTTGTTGATGGTTATAATGAATAAATATATCTATCTTACGATTCTTAAGAGAAATTAAAAGCAAAGTAAGAGCAAGTTGGGAATCTCAGGGCATTTTAAATTGTACCTAGATAATGGCCCGAAATATACTGCAGATATTTGCAAGTTATGGGTCCTCTACCACTGTCCTAGTTTTATTAAGACTCCTGCACAAAGTCCAGGCCTTAATTCCATTGAACATGTGTGGGATTGTTTGCAGCAAAAACTATATGAGCATCACATTTCTAACGAGCAGGATTTAAGAAAATCTTTGGGCGAAAAGTGGACCAAAATCGATAGATTATTTTGCAAAAAATTGATCCAATCCATGCAAAGTAGACTTCGAGAGGTGATAAAAAGCAAGGGTGACCCAACAAGATATAAATTTCTAAGTTTTTGAATTGTTTTTCTTAATTTATTGGAAGTGTCCCAATATTTTTTTGAGTACGTTTTTTAACTTGATTTCTTTTATTTTCAATTTTAACCATAATTGCATGAATGTATGAGATTTTTGTTCAAACTATTATTTGTATTTACCAAAATAACATCTATTTCTTTTTTTGGTTTCATTTGTATGTTTAAGTAAACTATTGCTATAAAAATTTATGAACCTGGTAGTGTATGCGAATACTTTTTTTGACAGACTTTATTAGGGCTCCACTGCGAAGACAGGTTTTGTGCCCCACGCCGGATCTTACAAAAGATTGCAAAACAATAATATAACAAAGGCTTCGGGCACCTTAAAATCCTGCACCCTTCCCCCTCTATGCAAGGGACTGCGGGGGTGTACGTTACACCTCAAAATGTGTACTCTTTTTAAACAATATTTTATTCTCTTAAATATAACCTACAAGCAGGGCAGTTTTAAGAAATACAATTTAACAGTTTAATAATTTTAAGATTAATGAAGATACTCTAATTTTATCATAAATATCCAAGTTAGATCAATATTATTTATAAACAATTTTATTTTCTTAAAAAAAGAGCCATTTTATCCTGGTGAAATACAAATCAATCAGATATTTTTCGGAATTTATTTTTAGTCTGTAAGAAAATTACCTTCAGGACACCTTACATTTGGTTTCAAGCTTTTGAGTCTGTTGCAGGAGTAAAAATTCTAATTTTAAGAGAAAGTGATTAAATGTTCGCATGCAAAAGTGATGTATGCGATTTATATTAAGAATTCGACTTTTATTACTTCCGCTGAGAAATTAGAAAAACAACGAATATCTAATTTAAAATACGGGGAAAAAAATATGAATTGGCAGTCCTCTCTGCAGTTTGTTCGAAAAATTTAATAAAATACAAGCACGAAAAGAAATAGAATGTGGTTTTTTGAAATAATTTCGATTATATATATATATAAAGGAAAAAATGCCAGCTTTATTGGAATGTTATATTGCTCAGAAATCAATCTCTTTCAAATATAGTAATAAAACTTATTCAAGTTTTGAAAATTTAAAAAAATCATTTACTTTTTTGTAAAAATGATACATTTACTGTGAGCAAAAGGGTGGTTAAATGGAAATATAGGGCTGCTTTAGGGTAGAATCCACATAAAAAGGTTCTGCGTTCAAAAACATTAATTTATGTAAGAATATTTTGCAAAGTTCAGTTAAATTGCATACATTCGTTATATATTTTATTTGAGTTATAATGACATACGTAATTGATGGAAAAAATGCTTGTTTAAACCAACTCGATATTTTATCAATTGTTAAAACAGTCTTCTGTCTCTTTGTATCCGAACAGAAAAATTGTTTTGATGGGAAAATCCTCTTCATACTTCGAATAGCCACCCATCCGGTATAGTGGTTAGTGACGCTGACTACAGTGCCGTAGGGACTGGGTTCGAATCCCGGAGGAGGCATGGATGTTTGGGCTGTAATCCTTCCTTCTTCCCTTAGTGTTGTAAGCCCCGTGTGATTCATTGTGTGGTGCACGGGGTTATAAATGTTCTCAATATAAAAAAATACTTCGAATGTATTGATATATTTATAATATTATATATATATATATCTCAATATTATGTGTATTAAATATATATGTATATCAATATTATGTGTATTAAATATATATCTATATATTAAATATATACTTGTATTATATAAAAAATTTTAGCCTTTTTTAAATCAATTGATAAGCATTAAAAATGAAATTTATAATTTAGAATTAATCGAAACTATATGATCAAAATAATGAAATTATAGTGCTGTTTTTATAAGGCTGCTTTTGTAAAACCATTTCTTGCGATTTGGCTTCCATCATGACGTGATGCACGTTACATCTGTCGAAGCTCAAATGTCTTCCCGTTGGTGTGGTGGGAAATTTAGGAGAGGGGATGCCAGCTTAGATGTCGTCCTTGTCACTTGACCATGGTTTAAAATTACGAGGTCCGTCGTAATCCTTCCGTGATAGGATGAATTTGATACGTGAAAGAATCCACATTTTTTTTCATTATTTTTACTTTAATGTGAATTCTTTGCATGGGTTGTATTTCAAACAGGATCAAACGCGTTCCGTGTTGCCATTAAAGTTTTGCGCCTCTGCAGTAGCCAAGGGTTGCTAACTTATGGCTAGCATTGTTTGTCGAGTCCTAGGGTTCGTGTCCTGATGCGGCTGAAACCGGTCGTGTACAAAGGCAGATGCATGCTGAAGCTCATACTGCGTTGTTCAATGAAGCTTGTTCAAATGTAGTTATCGTTATTTAAGGTATGTGACTACCCAAAATTCGTCGTTTGGGGGAAAATTTTCGAAATTGATTTTATGCTTTATTTTATAGCCCATACAATAAAGATTCCAAAAAAACACTCTAGTTTTATTTTTACGATATTTAGAAGCAAAGTTATAGCATAATTAGTAAACCATAAATGGAGCTTACAAAACCGGAAGTACATCCCTACTCCAAATATTTCTAAGATATTGAATTGAAATTTTCAGAACATGTTTTATTGTATTAAATTTGTGTTATGAATCAAAATCTAAACTCTGTGTATATATTTATGTACTTTATTGCTTTTTTATGAAAATGATCATTAGTTTTTTTTAAGAAATCTTGGTTTTGCATAAAAGTTGGCATAATTAAAAAACTTTCAAAAGTATTACAAATCTTTTTAATTCCTAACACTTATAAAGATGTTATTTGCGTACTGTATAAATATTATTTGAATATATTCATTAGAATTTTCTAAAAATGCAATTTTTCATCAAAATTTCATTAATAATGACAATTGTTATTGTCTATAAAACTCTCCAGAAAACAGCAAAAGTTGAAAAAAAGTCAAAATTAGTTAAACATGAAGCTAAAGAGATCTTGACCCATAAATATGGTGAGTTAAAAAAATGTACAATTAGTAGGAAAATTTTTATACCATATTAAAATCTTTAAATGCATTTTCTGAGAAACTATGTTTTTCAATTTTTAGCTTCACGGTAAAGTTCACTACAGGATTGCTTTTTAAGATATTGAATTGAAATTTTCAGAAAATGTTTTATTGAGTTTTTTCTGCAGTCTAGACTATAATCTAATCTCTGTGTATATATTTATGTATTTTATTGCACTTTTTGTGAGAAAATAACAGTTTTTTGTAAAAAATTGAGTTCTCTCATAAAAAATGACATATTTCAAAAACTTTTCAAAAGTATCACAAATTTTATAGTTATAAGCACAGATAATGATTTTATTTATGTATTGCATAAATATTATTCGAATATATTAGAATTTTCAATACAAGCCTAACCGTAACTGCAATTTTTCACTAAAATTTCACTCAAAATTCCCAATATATCGAAAATTATTTTTAATTTTGTGGAAATTGTACTTAAATTCTTAGTTTTATGCTCCATTTCAAATATAAAATGTTTATTTAGTTGAAAATTTATATATTTCAAAAAAAGTGCTCCGAAGGTAGTCACATACCTTAAATGTGGCTGTGGTAGCCTAGTGGTCATCCAACTCGCGCGTCACGAGTTCGCGTCCTGGTGCCACAGAAGACACAGCGTGTGGAAGAGCTGCTGAACAGTAAAACAGACGTGCTCAAATTCCTCTCGTTGGAATGACATGGTAGTTAGGAGAGGGTGTGTAAATTTGGACGTCGTCTTGATCCTGGTTCAAAATTATCAGGTGCGTCACCCGAAGCTCTTGTGCTGCTTTAGAGTGCAACGTTAACAAACAATAAGCCGTTGAATTCTTGGGAATTTTCGATTCCGAATGCTTTATAAACTTTTTTGAAATCTCCGCTAATCAAAACTGTGTAAATGTGTACGCTTTTTGTTTATATATTTCTTTTTGAGAAGAAATCCTGTGATTGTATTCGCCCTGTCTCACGTCATTTCAATACCAGAGTACGATGGTCCATCTTTGAAATGCGAATTCCCAAACTGATAAAGTGTGGTGGGAAGGGAATGACTGCATAGCTATCGCTTTTGCTGCTTTAAGTGATAGAACGAGACGTTTTCTTACTTTTTTTATTCAGGGGCTCAATTCGGCATTCCGGATTATTCCAGAGGATTAAAAAAATTCGCTAGCTAAAAGACTCGTGAATGAATTTGAGGCCAACACTTGAAGTGACGCATCACTCTTCCCATAACAAGCAGAGCAAGAAATATATTAATACCATGACGTACGCGAGTGTTTTGACGTCCATCTGTTATGTCTCATGGCGTGTGTAATACAGATATGGGTGTGGATTGTTCAGAGGCATAACCAAGAATATTAGGACTCCCTTGCAAATTCAGGTTTAGGTTACAAACCATACTTGGTGGTAGTCAGACTTTGGGCTCCCCGCGATGCAGGGGGTATTCGTCACGCCACTGGGATTGTTCATGATGGATTCACATTCTCTCTTCCTCCCTTATCTCATGCTTCACCAGTATGTTAATATTCTCTAAATCTATACTTGTTTATTTTATAGTGAATGCTCAAAAGTATCTTCGACACTAACAGAAAAATGAATAAAATTTTGAGATACAAGTATTTACAGCTTTTCAAAAAATGTATGTACACTGAGTGGACAAATTATTATGACCACCCCTTCACTACTTTTGGTCCTTACTACTGCGTGAACTCTGAGTTGTCGGTAAGCGGTAAGAGGAATTTGAAACCGCATTAAATGTATTGCATTTTCCAATGCCTTCAGATTGGACAGTACTGGATTCAACTTCCAGATACCTCATTTGATATCCCACTGATTCTCAATTGGACTGAGTGAGTGACTGAATATTAACATCGCACTATTCTGCTACTCTAGGGCTTTTGGCGATGGACCTCATTAATTTTTTGAACCACCCCCTCTCCTAACTTTCACACCATACCAATGGAAGAACGTTCGAGCTTTGACATATTTAAAGTGCATCGGCCCTCTCTGCACAACGAGTTTTCAATGGTACTTATGACGAACTCATGGGGGCGAACTCATGACACGCTGGCTACTATTTTGTTACCTTGACCACTAGGCTATCACGGCCACTCAATTGAATTTATATCTGGTGATTCTGCAGTCCAACTAATAAATGTAAAGTTTCTGTCGTGCTCTTTGAACCATCTGGGGACAATACAACCTCCCTGTGTAACACCCTTGACCGTTCTTCCACACGAATCAAAGGACTTGTGCAATGCCAAGAAAACATCCCCACAACCAATGCACACAGATGGGGTTCGTACTTTTTCATTTTGTGGTCTCCATATTCGCACCCTGGCATCTACATGGTGCAGTTGAAAACGTGATTAATTGGACAAAATGACCGTTTTCCAGTCAACTATTATCCAATTCTTGTGCACCTCTGCGAACAGGAAACGTCCGACCCTCTAATGGCAACTACCTGAAGTTATAGATGATTTCCGTAAAAGTGGTAAGTGATCATAATAATTTGGTGTACATTAATGAAAAGCTTCAAGTTCAAATTAAATCTTTTAGATCAGTGACAGGCAACGGTTTTTGAGCGAGAGCCACAGGGTGGGAGCGTTGGATACTGGAAAGCCGCACCTTTTGAAATGATGCATTCATTAGTTCTCTTTACATCTCAGAAAGGGTATAAATTGTGTTAAAAATCACTAAAATAGCACAATAAATAAAATTCAGTTTACTTATTGTGCTTATTTAATATTTTTAGCTGCACACACACACAAGCACATTTAATTTTAGAATCAATTTTTAATGAGACAAATGTACCCTATCACAGTTTTCTACAATTGTTTTTTTAAATCGGGAAGGAGATATTGATTGTTGAAATTCTTATCACATCTTGCAAATTAATGTCAGCTAAATTTCCTCTATATTTATTCGTGTTGATCTGAATATATTATTGAAGCTACAGTGGCTTAGTGGTTAGAGTCACATCGTGTCATGAGTTCGAACCTTAATGCTACTGAAGACCTGCTGTGTAGAAAGGTGGATGCACATTAAACCTCTAGTGACTACCAAGGTCTTCTCATTAGAGTGGTGTGGCTCTCATTTGCGTCTCTTACAGGGGAAGAGGGTGACTGCTCAGGTGTTGTCCTCGTCATCTGACAAAGGCTTAAGATTATGGAGCCCTACAATAGTCCTCGTGTTGCTTTATAATACGAAGCCAATAAACTCTCCCTCTTGCAAGAGAAACTTCGCTCACACAAATGCATACAGACGTAGGGAATATTTTCTCTATATATTTTGCTTTCTAACTGCCTTGGAAGGCAGCATGTGACACGCAGGCCCCTATGCTAGATAAATGTAATCTACATGTCTGTGAACTCATTTTCTAGTTCTGAGCGTTTGTTCAAGCAAGGTCAAGGGTTATGTTTATGAACGTCACCTTACGAAGAGACACGATGCTTGTTGGAGATGAACCTGATAATTTTAAACCACGGTCAAGTGATGAAGGTGGCATATGGGGCCTGGATCTCCAAATCTCAACGCCACGAAAACTGAGCTTCAACAGATCCGACGATCTAGCAAAGCAGGGTAGGAGAGATTTCCTACCGTTTCAGCCATCACCTGATGCTTGGGAGAAAATCTTTATACGATATAAATATTTGAAGGTCGTCCATCCGGAATAGTGGTTAGCGACGCTAACTGCTGGGCCGTAGGGCCTAGGTTCGAATCCCGGAGAAGGCATGGATGTTTGTGAGTGAGTGAGTGATTTTGGGGTTTATAGGCGTAAGAGCCGATTTCGGCTATACTGCGCCAAACATTTGTTTTAATATCTGCGGTCTAGACGGGAAGAGAAAGAAAGAATGAATTGAACGATAAGAAAGAGGATCGAAAATAGAGAAGGATCGCTAGGGTACCCCGGGTTCGTGAAGCTCATGTTTACCAAAGACAGTAAACCCCGTGGGAAAAGGAAAAGATCACTAGGGCACCTCGGGATTGTGACACCCGTACTCACCTAAAGAAGGTTATGATGGAGTATTGAGTTTTTGATATACCAAGGTACATTAAAAACAATAAATATTATGACTTGCAATTTATTTTGGAGATTGCGAATTTTGAATTCACATGTGGGTAGTTCCCATAAACTAAAATGGACGAGGTAGCTTAGTGGTCATGGTCACGAAATCATAGCCGGCGTTGTCGAGTTGCAGGTTCGAGTCCCGATACCACTGAAGATACACCGGGTAAAGGGCTGATGCACAATTGAGGCTCAAATTCCTCGCGTTGGTGGGGTGTGGAAGTTTGGAAAAGCTCGAGTGTGATCCTTGTCACCTCACGGTGGCTTAAAAATCGCATCTCCAATATCCCTCATTTCAGCTTCAAAGTGTGACGTAAATAAACACTCCCTCACCCATTGATGATCACCTCTCAATTGTCCTTAAGACTCGCCAGATTGTCTACGAAAGAGGACGAGAGCAATTGCTTAAGCTTGAGAGCTCCACTGTAGAAGGGGAGGATACAGAAGGACGTTTTAAACGATTTCATTCATGAGTTGTTTTTGAAGATCAGAAAAAATATATTTATTGATTTTTATTGTGTACAATTCATAAGTTAAATAAAATATTGGCAGTTTTATTCAAATTACTTATATCGTGTTAATTTCATATCTGCAACTGCTATCACATTTATTCTTAAAATCAGTTTAATGAGACAATTTTCTCCCTCTTCTTTAAATCAGGAGTGCGATTGCTTTGTCGAAATTCTCGTCACGTCCTGCGTCAGCCCACTTGCATTGCTTCTGTTGATTCTCATGCAAGAGAAACTTCGCTCACAAGCATAGGAAACATTTAGAGCTCATTTGATTTTACGACGGTTTTAGCGGGACGCTATTTGCCCATCCCGTAGTCTATGACAACTCCTTTAGTATTATTTACTCCAAGAGTTCTTTTTGTACCAAATCTTCTCTTGCATTTCTTGTTTATGCACTGTAGAAAAGGGATCTCGTATCTTTGAAAGTCAAGAGAAAAGATGTTGAATGGATAAGAGTCAAGCGACGAAACGTTAGTTCATGCTAAAAAGCCATTACCAAAGATTCAAAATTCGAATCTGTTGCTTTCTACTGCAAGTACAGTGTTCTGAACAGCGTTGCTTTGTGGAGTCACCAGAGTATGTAACTCTGGTGACTCCACAAAGCAACGCTGTTCAATTAAATGAAAGCAACAGATCCGCAATTCGTCTGACCTTTGTTCTAACGAAATTTCCAATTTGTTTGCCTGGTAAGGATTTCTTACAAGGTATTTCCTTTTTCTCCAATCGTGTGAGAAATTGGAATTGAACCGCACCTCATTTCCTTGTGGGGGAAATGTCCCCTTCCGCCCGCAGAGTGGACAATTTCCTCTCGCTCGGGTGTCTCCTTGATTACGAGGGACAGAAAGTGGGTCGAGGCAGGTGTTATTTGTTGGCTCAGAGGGGAATGTTTTTTCGATTTCGGGAACGAATGCAGCAATTTAGCGGTGCATTTACTGGGGCTTAATCAAGTAAGACGCCGGGAAGATTACTCCTTCCCCTAACCCCCTGCAAGTCTTATTTTCTTATTCGTGGTGCGGTAATTTCTTTCAGAGCGCCCTTTAAGAAGTGGTGTTGCACGAAGATGAGATGCCAGTCTTTTTAAGTTGGAACATGCATTTTCTTTTACTTAATATTTCAAAACAGTGGATTCTGAACAAAAGCATATTATTGGTTAAGCATATTATTTCGACTGAATCCCACCGTTGCCCTCAAAAGCAACATGAGAGCTCTTGGTGACAAAATTCGTCATTTTGAGCCTCGGTCCAGGGCGACACACACATTCCACTCTGCCAACTCGACAGGTTTAATGTGTATCAGCCTCCTCTACATGCTGGATCTCCAGTGGTACCAGCATCTGAACCCGCGACACGCCGGTCACGAGTTCGTGATCATAACCACTAGGCCACCGCGGCTCTCTTTGAGTGAATGGATTTTGGGATGTTTAAAGTGGGCGAGGGAATATTTACGTCAAACTTTTCAGCTACATAAGGGCTTTTGGCGACAGACCTCGTAATTTTGAACCATGGTCAAGTGACGAGAACAACACAGAGTTGGCACACCCCCTCTCCCAACTACCACACCATACCCATTGGGATGTTTAAAATTTATTTACAGAATCATTTTTATTAAACCGTTACTTTTACAAATTAAAGTCCCAGTGATAACAGCGGTTTCAGTGAAAATTTTAGAGTTGCAATGCTAAGTACTGATACTGTTCTTAATTGTATTCAAGAATATTAAGTGCTCTTTGAAATATAAGTGAAATATTTCCACTGAGATTTTTGTGGGGAATTATTTTTTTGCTACGAATCCTTAATCAATGTTCAGTATTTCTCGTTGATTCGGTGTGATATTTTCAGCTAATAATTTTCTGACGTTTCAACTGGGGCTGGAGTTATAACAGATCTGATGCAAGAGTGTTTGGGGGGAATGTCAAATTTTGACGTTAACTGCAGAGTTAAAGCTTCGCGAAATGTTGTCTGGCAGTTCTCGAAAACACCAGCTGTATTTAAGGCGGTCTATTTGTCGGAGTGCAAGAGCCACCACCTATGAAAGGGTCGCTGCAAAAAGCTTATGTATTTTGGAAAACGTTTTAATTTTAAATTATCTCACCCTGAACCTGTAGAAAAATATGCTAATCTAGTGGATTGGATCATGAACGCTTCCATAAAATTATAGAAGGGATTCTTTATAAGGTCTTACCGCTTATTGCCACGGGATGGGATTCAAACACGTTACTCATTTAACCTGCCGATATGTTCTTAAATATTTCATATACACTCAATTTTTGCTTTGATAAGTATAAATTAAGCAATACGTCAGAGAAGATCGGTGGATTATTTGTTGATGTTGTATTCTGAAGCAACGCGAGGGCAATTAGGGACACACCTCGTGATTCTCCACTACGATCCACCTGGACAAAGATTGCGACACCTGAGCTGTATGGCACTCCTCTCTCAAATGTCTACACCCCACCAACATGAGGACTTGGAGCCTCGACACATTGATCAGTCTTTATATGTGGCGGGTCTTTAGTTACAGGAATGATTCCATACATACAATGCCGGCTATGTGTTCGCGACTATGACCACGATCTCAAAGAAATATATATAAAAGTCATAAAAATGAATTAAAATAAAATATAGGAGGTGCTTCTAGATCAGGGGTCAGCAAACGATGGATCTTCAAAAATTTTGCCAGTACATATTAAAAAAAATTTTAAAAAATTATTGATTGAAAACATTTTTTACCTGTATTAAATGTTTTACAGGCCGAAGTCAGTTACTTCGTTATTACATAACAAAGTTTATTGATAATCGTCGAAAATATTAAAATTAGTGCAAAATAAGTATAAGTCCATCGGTAAAATTATACCGTCCTGAAACCTCCTTCACGTGATTTCCAGCAACGTTCACTTGCAGCCAGACGATTTCAGGAACACTCAACAAAAACCAAATCATTCCGTATTTTAAAACATGATTAAGAGTGTCAAGTTATTCTAATATGAAAGAACAACCAGTCTGTTATAATGGTTAGTATAAACTGTAAATTACTGAATTAAGCACTTAAGGTTGTATTGGTGTGTGTGTGAGTGAGTGAATATTAATGTCACACTATTCAGCTACACGAGGGCTTTTGGCGATGGACCTCGCAATTTTGAACCACAGTCAGGTGACGAAGACGACACCTGAACTGGCACCCCCCTCTTCTGATTTCCCCACCACACCAACGGGAGGACGTTTCAGCCTCGACACATTTAACTTGCAGATGCCTCCTCTGCCCGGAGGGTTTTCAATGGTACTAGGCTTGAACTCATGACATGCCAGCCACGAGTCTGTTACTTTGACCACTAGGCTACCGCGGCCTCGTTGTGTTGGTGGTAAAATGTTTGTAGGAAGCTTGGAGGTTTCGATCAGATATTCTGATATTTTGACAATGGTTGTTCTTGCACTGAGCGACAGAAATAAAAATAACAGTTGTTGTTCTTCATTGGCGGTAAATCAGTGACCTAGTCCAGAATGGCTTTCAATTTTTCTACGAGCCTTTTCTAAGAGTGTAAAAGTGAGGGAAATATTAATAATAAATTAAACACCTTCGTGGACCTCCTAGGAAAGCGCTGAGGATCCGCAGTTGACACTGTCTTAGATGATTTCCTTTAATTACAATTTAGCTCTCGGAAACTTGCCTCCCTCGGGGGGCTCACTTTCTTTAGGCGAGTACTGGTGTCACAATCCCGAGGTGCCCTAGTGATCTTTTCCTTTTCCCACGGGGTTTACTGTCTTTGGTAAATACGGGCTTCACGAACCCGGGGTACCCTAGTGATCCTTCTCTATTTTCGACCCTCTTGTCATTCAATTCATTCTTTCTTTCTCTTCCCGTCTAGACCACAGATATTAAAACAAATATTTAGCGCAGTATAGCCGAAATCGGCTCTTGCGCCAATAAACCCCAAAATCACTCACTCACTCGGAAACTTACCAACCCTTGCCTTAAGCAAAATTGGAAATTTTTTTGTCGACCTGAGAAATAGGTCAGTTTTTTTTTTTATATGTATAGAGAGCCATCAATATTTAAAAGTAACAAAAAACATTCTTAGTGATGTAAAACGTAAATTTTAACATTTTCAATATAAAATTATTGGATTTTGGCAAATTTAAGAAAAATATGTTTAAGTTGTAAAATATTAATTCTATCACTCAAAAAAAGTAAAGAACTTACCTTTTTTAGAATTCTTATTCCTTTTTAATGAGTTAAATTTTTAAGAGTACAGAGAGATATTCTTACACCTATACGCATTCCTTGCTGGTTGGTGATTTATTTTTCTTTTTAAGCTTTACTTCGAGCCATCAACTTCATAAATGAAATAACTTCAATATTAAAATATTCATCTTAATTAAATTTTATACCATTCTTAACTCGTTTTCATCAAACAAATATGATTTATCACAGCTCAGACTCTTAATTATTCCTCTCTTTCGGAAATCGTAAGTAAATACATCAGTCGAACCCTTTGCAACCAAACACATGCCACACATGTTTGCAAACCGAAAACTAGAAGGTAATTCGAAATCAAATCTTTAATAATGCAAATCATTCTGTTTTCGCTCTAAACCGTAAAATAAAAGAAAGCACAAAATGTAATTTATATTTTTCATCGGAACTTTTCAGAATAACTAACAAAAGAAAAACTTCATCTCAAAATTAAGACAGAAATTCGAATTTTATTCATC
This sequence comes from Trichonephila clavata, assembly GCA_019973975.1. Lineage (NCBI taxonomy): Eukaryota > Metazoa > Arthropoda > Arachnida > Araneae > Nephilidae > Trichonephila > Trichonephila clavata. Next base: position 251,731 of record BMAO01022909.1, read on the forward strand.
AAACAAAAAAAACCAATCAACAATTCTTTTTAAAAAACTTTTTGCACGTTACAAAGAGCAATGTAATGTATTTAAGAAACCGTCTTTGTTTTAAAGACATTTGCCTGTCTGAAATATGGAATAGCAACCAAGAACATAGAACAGGTGATTTATATATCAGATGTATTCCGCATTTCAATTTATCAGGATTACCAAAATAAACAACTAGCGAGACTGAAAACCTTATCGTACCATGAAGCCGCCAAATTTGAGAGGCATTCACTCCAAAAATTAATACAAAATTTGAGGTTAATGTTGGCGCTTTTTTAGTTCTAAAAATTCTAAAACAAACTTCATTCCGATTTACAATCAAATTACTCAAGGATAACTTGAGAGAAAACAATTTTTTCTTGTTTTTTTTTTCCAATTCTCATTGAAATTAATAAATTAGCAACGTAAATTCTACTCAAAGAAGCTTCATCTTTTATAGCAAAAGAAATTTCTGTAACTATTTCCTTTTTTCAATGTTTTTCCAAATATTAATAAGATTTATTTAAGTAGCATTCAGAAATAAAACGAGACTAAAAGGAGCTTTGTGAATCAAAAGGGAGATGGGAAAAATCCCATCACTAGCAAGCATTTTTAAAATTAAAAATGTTTATCGAAGTATTTTTCATTCATTGCAAAAATATGCTTTATCTTACTTTAAAATAATTGTTAAAAAATTTATTTAAAATTGTTGACTGAAATCTGTTGTTTGTGAACATTGAATAAATTAGTTTGATTCTCACGTTACACACAGTACTCGAGATACTAATTTTTAAAAGATGTTCTCGAACATATCAGTTTTAATAATGCTCAAAGAATGTCGGTAGTAATTCATGTAGAACTTTTTGTTTTGCCAAAGTTCTTTGAATCATATGTAAGATATAAAGTATTTATACTTAAGTTACTAAATTCAGAGCATTTTTGCTCCTCTTTGTTTTGAGCATTTGTAAAGCATTCAAAACATCTTGGGAAAATCTGAGTGTTTTATTACAGAAGAGGAGTGTTGAAACACACTTTTATTATTCTGAAAATTACATGGATAACTTTAGGTTCTAATAAACTGTAGTCGCAAAAAAAAATACTTGAATGCAATTATTGAGTTTTGTATTAGAATATGTGATTCGTATTCTTAATTACTTGAATTTTACCGTAGACGAAGTCCCCTCAGGGGCTCGCCTTCTTTAGGTGAGTACGGGTGTCACAATCCCGAGGTACCCTAGTGATCTTTTCCTTCGACCAAGGGGTTTACTGTTTTTGGTAAACACGGGTGTCACGACCCCGGGGTACCCTAGTGATCCTTCTCTATTTTCGACCCTTCGTCTTGTCATTCCATTCGACATTTTTTTTTTCCTTTCCCGTCTAGACCACAGATTAAAATTTTATTTCAATACACATGATTTGAATCTTAAATTTATTTTTTGTGATTGTATTATATTCTTAATATATATTGCTATTAACACAGTTTAGTTTTTATTTTGAGATGCGTTAATTCGGTTCCTTTATTTTATTTTCGATATCAGTGTTGTGTTTTACTAACACCGTTGTTTGTCAACCCGCATGTTTGCCGTGTGCGGCGTCCCGTAAGGAGGAAAATGGTGTCGAGATACCTTTTGCGTACCCTTTGGCCCACGCTTCGCTGTAGACGGGTGGCAGGAGTGAGCCCGCTCCTGTCAATCGGCTGGTGATAAGTCTTTTCGGAGACATTGCTGTAGGGTTAGTGCTGCAGATAAGGGGTGGCGGGTTTACCCGTTTGATCCTCACCCTGATGCTGTAGCACTATATTCTGGGTGTACTCTAGGTAAGCGCCGTGCCTGGTTTTTGCCAGATGACCGGCACACTGCCTCCCTTGTTGGACTCCGTGGTGGGTGGAGCCACACCGGAATGAATACTATCTCTCTCTTCATGGATTCTGAAATTTCGTGCCCGGGTAAAGGCCTCGTTTTACCCACACCACTTACCATTGATGAAATTGCGAAGAATACACGTTTTTTTATACTATCATTGCCAAACAGCGAAATGTCCCGTAAATCTCCTTTTACTATCTTCAAAGCTCTCCAAGGAATTGGTGAACCGAAATCAGTAAAAAAAATGAGATCGGGTGATTTACTAGTCGGACAACTAATTCTGCTCTTCAATCAAAATGTTATTTAGCTGCTAAAACCTTTCTTGACTGTCCTCTTCTTGTTAGTCCACATAAATCTCTGAACTCCTGTCGAGGTGTCATTTCAGAACCTGACCTGTTGACCACCCCTGAAGCAGAAATCCTTGAAGGATTTTCTAATCAGGGTGTTATCCAGGTCAGGAGAATCACAATTAAAAAAGATACTGCAATAATTCGTACAAAACATATTATTTTAACATTCAATAGTCCAAAACTGCCATCTACAATAAAAGCAGGTTACTTGAACTGTAAAATCCGTCCTTATATACCAAATCCTCTGCGCTGTCTTAAGTGCCAGAGATTTGGTCACTCTCAAACATCCTGCCGTGGTCAACTGACGTGCTCTAGATGTGCATCCGTTGGGCATTCTTACACGGATTGCACTCTAGAGCCAAAATGTGTTAATTGTTCACTCGCCCATCCATCAGATTCCAAACAATGTTCCAAGTGGAAAATAGAGAAACAAATACAAGAAATTAAAACTAATAGAAATATATCCTATTTAGAAGCACGCAAATCCATAGTACCACAGATATCTCAAACATACGCCCAGGCTGTCAAATCCTCAACTGCAACCACAACAACCCAAACTGATGAAACAATTACAAAAATAGTATGCCCTCCTTTAAAATTATTGCAACCTTTAATATCCGTTCCTGAACCAACAGTGTGTCCCAGAATTCCTCCAGTTACCAAATCCTCAAACTCAACTCAGGCACACCTCCTGCCATCTACATCTTCTGTTGCAGCTACAATATCATCAGAATCTCACCCCCCTATTTCTTCAATAAACAATGCTCCCGCCACATCTAATAGTCTGTCTACCTCTGTTAAATCTGCCTCATCCAAGAAAACACTTCCTTCATCAACAGCATCAATGTTTACACCTTTACCAGCTGAAACAAGTCCTGTTCTAGAAACTACTAACACTAAATCCAATACTATACCTTCTACATCCCAGTCTACTCATAAAAAAGGCGTCCTCACAAGACTATATCAAACGCTACAATATCAAGCAAACCAAAAATAGAGATAAAAATGACAACCCATAAACCTAGGAAAACTACTCCTGTACAAGACACATCAGATTAAGAAGATACGATTATGTATGACGTAGACGAAGACTTATATATACACCCCTTTACCCCTGGATCATTCCTCTTAACGCCGACCAAGAACCGCAAGTGATTTTTCTCACAATCATATTTTATGGACTTGAGGGGAAAGATCCCTCTCCTTAAGATCTGTTTACTTTTATATAACATTTTTTGTACATAACAATTTACTGTGAAAACTGATTTAATCGACATTTTTTAGCTGTTTTATAATTTTACTATTTTAACTAGTGTTTGGCGCAGCTTAGCCAGATTTTGTCTCTTGCGCCATTAAACCATACACTCACTCACCCGTAGACGAAGTTTTAAGGAATCCTATTTTATTTTAGGATTTTTAGTGAGTTTTTCTTTATGGAGATGCTGACTTGATTATAAATTTGATCTTTCTGTAAATTTATTGCACTGCAAAAATTTTAAGCTGAATTATATATAAGAATTGAAAAAAAGAGATAGAGATGGAGATAAGATTGCTAAATATGCAATGTTAATTCATGGCAGAGTATCAATGTCATTTGGGGGTTTTCTTCAAAAAGATATGCCACAAGAAAAGAGGCATTTTTAGAAGAACGGTCTGAGCACTTACAAAAACCAAGAAAACTCACAATTATATTAGAAGTATCTATAATTTTCATCTGTTTTCTGTGATTCTTAAATTCAAATTCCCATACGAATAGATGTAATGCATTTTTCAAGTTAAAAAGAATTTTTTTAGGGGGGGGGCAGTTTCGTTTTAATTTGATTAATAATTGAAGAGCTATCTTTACTTATTATAATACAGGGGGATTCATAAAGACAGTTGCAATGCTCTATAATTCAAGAATCAGATATTATTAGTTACCTGTAACAGAACTTAACGGGATTATTTTGTTAGAGACATTCCATGAGGGAAGCCTTAGCCACACATTGAACCGGTCCATCCATTTCCTCCTAAACGCGTGTTAAGACCCTCAATAGTGGCTTGATATGTTACTTCAACTCTACTAAATCAACAGAAAGGATGAATGTCTCGTCTCTTATGTGCCTCCAAAGGAATAAACTACAATGTCAAGAATTCTGGGTATCCATTGGTTGAGTGGCACGCGGCCCCTCCAATCCATTGGTGAAAGAGATGTTCAGTGAGCTAATCTCGCACTTTGGCCGACCCGTGTGGTGGTGCACCATCCAATCGGAGGATGAAGTTATCATCTTGCAACTGTGGTATCAACTAAAGAGTCAACGTATCCAAAATATGGATAGTTTGCTCGCGAAAAAAAAAAAAAAAGAAGGGGCCGAAAATTTTCTTTCTGGACACTGCATAGAAGGGGTTTCACTGTGTGCCTGCTTCACTTCCGTCAGAGGCGAGGCATACATTTTAAGAGCACATACACCTTCTTGGTTCGCTGAGGTGGTGCATGTCTTTGACTGTTAAACTGTTTTACAACATCAGAAAAGTGTACATTTCCTTACGAATCACCCTGTATTTTTAGCAATTACAGAAAAATGATGAATGTAAGAAGGCCAATTAAGACTCTAAAAAAAATTTGAAATGGGAACATAATTTTTTCCTCTTAGAAAATAAATTTTGATGACATCTAAGAAATGTCTAAAAAGTAATTCACTCTTCAGCTCGTTGTGGAACATCTTTTTTTCTTTCTTTTCTTACGTAAAATATATATTTCTTTGTGACAACGCGAGTTTGCAGTAAAAAAGATATACAAACTTTCTAATAAGTAATGCTATCTTTTCTTTAGTGCTAATTTTTTTTTCTTACTGCATTTGTTTCCGTCCAGAATAGTTGCCATTCGTGATAGCCCAGTGGTCAAAGTCACGGACTCGTGATTGGCTTGTCATGATATTGAGCCTAGTACCACTGAAGACCTGCCGTGTAGAGGGGGCCCACTGCACATTAAATCTGTCAAAGTTCAAAAGTCCCCCTATTGGTGTAATGTGGAAGTTAGAAGGGGTGCCTAGTCACTTGACCATGGTTTAAAATTACGAGGTCCGTCGCTAATAACCCAACTGTAGCTTCACAGTGCGACGTCACCATAACTCTCTCACACACACATCCGGAAGTGTTTCTGTCGAATCATGGATTCGAATCTTGGGGGCACTCGCGATCTACCATTTAACCACGTTAAATGTTAAAGTGCTGGTGTGGAAAGAGTGGGGTGCCAGCGCAGGTGCCATCCTCGTTACCTGATCGTGATTCAAAGTGACGTCTTTTTTCCAAAGCTCTCGTATAGCTTTCAATGGCGACGTCCAATTAACAATCTTCACGAACACTCTACCGGGTTTTTCTTGAAACTATCACTACCAACTGAAATGGCTCATAGGTATCTCACTACCTGAATGGGTGATTAGAGGAATCGAAAAAAACTTATAACCTACAAGTTTCTCAATAATATAGTTGAAAGCAAAACACTGTGAAAACTGTATGTCTTGTGCCTCTTAAAAACAGAGGGTAAAAAGGCAATTGTCAATTATTACAAAAATGAATAAATAACGTTTGACGGTAGTTCGAAGAGAAGAATATACCTAAGTGCCATGTGTTTTGTCTCATCTTTTTTACTATGGACTCGATGAAGTGAAGAAGTACCTAAGGGGATGGATGACAGACACGTGCTTGGATTGCCTCTTCGACACAGAGGTGTCCCTTTCGTCATTTCGAGGGCTTCCCGTCATCGTCCCTCGAGAGGTCTGTCCGCGCTCGAGAAGGGATGCCTCAGGAGATAGCGCCTCTCTTCTCCGAGCTAAAAGGAGAAGTCATTCTCTAAGTGGTGCGTCATTGGCCTCAGAATGGGGGAGGAGGGAATCTAAACAATGGGTCGAGGAACTTCTGTTCGGTTTTCAGAGACAACGTCATCGTCAATTATTTTTCAGCATCAAAATTATGCTAGACTGCTTTATAGATTACTGACGATGTAGATTCTCATTTCAATCGACTAATGAGCTTGATACCCGATTTCCAAACTACGGTATGTCATGAGTTTGATCCTAGCACCGCTAAAGATCCGCCGTGTAGGGGCGCGATGCACATTAAATCTGTCGAGAGCTCAAACGTCCTCCCGTTGGTGTATGGTAGTTAGGAGAGGGGGTGCCAGCTCAGGTGTCGTCCGCGTCACTTGACCATGGTTCAAAATTACGTGGACCGTCGCCAAAATCCCTCGTGTTGCTAATCAGTGCGACGTTAATATATTCTCTCACTCTCTCCAAACTACGGTAGCTCCGGCGGATTTGAAAGAGAAGATGTTCGAGAGGAATTACTGGACGATCTTAAAGCTAGTTATACCTTAATCAGCAGAACACAAGCGATGCATAATTCATGATTACGGGAAGAATTTTATTTTTTATGTTTAAAAAAATTATGGAAATAAACACAAGGAAGGGCAATTTTTTTTTAAAAAAAAGTGCCCGACAATTAATAGTAACTTAAATACATTACCTCAAAGCAGAGGTGCTCAATTGTTTCGGCTCGAGGATTTTAAGAAAGAAGGATACCATAGAGGGCCGCAGTTTTTTTAAATGATTGCGTCTCAGAAAAGGCATACACTGAACCATAAAAAAAAACATCAGTAAATATAAGTTATATAAAATAGTGACAATTTTTTATTCAATTTATTTACTGTGCTAATTAATTTCGTATAATCTATTGCTTCAGGCATATTTAAATTTAGAATTAGTTAAATGAGACAAATATGTACATTCCCTCTCTTACACAATTTTCTACAATTTCATGTAATCAGATGGGTTTTTTTTAAACTCTCATTACAAGCCTTCAAGTTAATATCAACCAATTTGCATCTATATTTACACTATTTGATCTGCATGCAATAATGTGACCACCGTGTCACGAGTTTGAGTTAAAGTGACAATCAAGACCCGCCGTGTAGAGGAACTGATTCACGTTAACTCTGACGAGGTTAAAAGTCCTCCCATTGGCGTGTGGTGTGGTAGTTTGGAGAAAGGGTTCACACAGAATGTTGTCACTTGATCGAGGTTCAAAATGATAAGGTCCTTCGCCAATAGCCCTCGCGTTGCTTCACAGTGAGCCGTTAACCAAACTCTCACTCAGCCACTCTGCACACAAGTGTAGGAAGTCCAAAATATAGAGGAAGTTATCTTTATATTTTGTTTTCTCACTGTGTGTTTTGAAAGGCCTCAAACAAAGAGCTTTGAAGACCACTATTTACCCCCCACTGCCTGATTTGAATATAAATAAATATTATCATGTTCACTTCCATGTATTGATTGCGAAACGTTCATTTATTTTTGTTAGGAAAAATGTTTCATTCTATTTTCTGTTCACCCAGAGTATCTGTACAGAGTTTTTCTTGCGGCTCGAGTTCAAAATTGTCATTAATATTGCTTCATTCACCCTTAAGAAAACCTGTAAAGAAATTTAATGAAGAAATCAGAAAATTAAACGCAGAACGTTTAGCTTTTCAAACAATCGTAATTTTTATTTATGATACGCCTGAAACAGATTTGAGAGAAAAATCTGATTAATATGAAACCTATAATACATGTGACTAATTTTAAGTGCTTAATTCAGAATTTTCAAAACTGCTATGAGTGGTTGGAAGTGTGACAATATATATAATAAACCAAGTTTTTAAAACTTCAGAGTTATCATAATGTGCTCTTTTCTTCGTACGCACATGAATAGAATAGAAATATGAATATTTGTTTTCACTTGCGGGGAAAAAATCATTTTGTTCTATACCTGTACCTTTCATTGTGTACGAATATTTCTACACGAAAGAAAAATTTTTCACGAATTGTTAATATTGAAAGGGAAAAAACAGAAGGGTTGCAAAGAAAGGTACGTAACAAAGTTTTACCCCCAAAAATTATATGTGTATTTAAATCTTTTTTTCTTCTTTTTTTAGAATGATAAAAAGAAGAAAGGGAGTGACCCCCCCCCCTCTTTTTACTTTGTTTTTGTGATTTTTTAAATGTTATCTCATTTTATATTTAAATAAAAAATGTCAGGTTTGATTTTGCTTTTCTTTTTTACTTATTTTTGCTCGAAGTATCGTGCCATCATCAATTTAAAAAAAAAACGCTTGGAAGTGTGATTTAATTTAAAGTAAAATTTGCTGCTTGTGTCTTAAGAAGGAAAACCTTTCCCATAATCTTTTAAGGAAAATCTTTCAACGTTAAAAAATAAAACTTTAAAAATATGACAGTTTAATACATAGTTTTTATGAAGGAAAAAAGGTGTATTTTTTTTTTCTTTCTCACAGTTTGATGCACTAAAAGTTTTTAAAAAAGAGATTGGCTTTTAATGGTACTGAGTGTTATAAAAAAAAACACAAATTGTCAGTTGAGCACTACCAAATAAGCTATATTAATCAATTTAATATTAGACATTATTTTAATGTTGGATATATATACGTTATATTCTATATTTTGTAATCACTATACAATATACCTTCTTTAATTTTTTGAATAACCATTTTAATATTTCTTGAAAATATGTAATTTCTTTCGAGCTACCATTTTTATTCATAATTTATTCTTTCAGTTTAAATAAAATAAGTGAAACTAAAATTTTGGTTTCAAATGGTAAATTTAAAGGCTGCAACCGAATGCGAGTTCCCATTCGTTGTTCCTGCTCTATCTTTGATAAGGATTCACAACAGACACAAATAGGGGTTTTCCATTCTTCCCGATCTTTATTATCGCAATGAAGGAGCTTAAAGTGCCTTCAGAAGGGCTTTCATTAAAAAATGAATAAAAGTTACTCGAAGAAATTTGGGAAAAAAATATGTAGAGAATTACAGAAAATATTACACGCAAATAACGTTATAAATTCATTATAAATAGATATATATATTAATCTTTAATTAACGTTAATTTATTTATCGATTCTCCTCATAAAGGAAAAAGTTTCAATAAACAAAAAAGGTCAAGTGAAAGTTCCACAAACAAACAACTGATTGAAACTTAAATGTAAATATTTATATTTATAAATTTGCTTATAATGATAGTATTTGAAATTGGAAATATTTATTAAGAAAAAGAAAACTTTTATAAAAGTAAGAATGTTTATGTTCCCGAAATTTAAAAAAAAAATGGTACAGAAAACTTATTATATATTCTTGTATGATAAGCCTAAATTCCTTTTATGACCAGTAGAGAGTGGCATCCCCATAGATACTTATATATTCCAAAATAGAAAATGAAATAACTTCTCAGAGCTCTGATAAGCCAAAAGCTCGAGTTCCTCATCCAATCAGAAATCCAACTATCACGAAACATCGCTCCTCGAAACTCGTTCATTTATTCAGTGTTGACCAAGAGGAATCCTTGTCTTCAAAGTGCCATTTAATAATGGGGAGCAGAAGGTTCAACATTGTGCTTATATGCAGGGTGTACCAGGATAATTGGGACAAACTTTAAAGGGAGACATCACAAGCAACCCAAGGTCCCACGTTATTTACATAGCAACCCAAGGTCGGAAATGTCATGGGCTGACAAGACTCTGCAAGACTGATAATCTGAAATATTTACTGGTCGAGTCTCTCCGCCCTTGCTATGCCTATTACCTGGTAATTGTAGTTTGGTGTGATGGGAGCACTTAGTTCTTCTGAACCTTCATCTCCTTTCAGGACATTTTGGATGACATTAAAACGCTTTCGAATTTCCCTTTTTAATAAATAATATTTAAAGGAACGATGCCTAGTTAATACGGTTGCAGCAAAGGGGTTCGAGTAAGAGATAAAATATTTAGATGTAAAAAAAGTTAAAATTAGTTGGTATCGAGTGAAGCTTCTGCGAATGGCTATCAGATAGGACAGATATTTTTGTATTTATGTTTAGGTGAGAAGCTTGACCAATCATTTACTAAATGTAGATAATTTAAGAATAAAATCAAAAGAAAAATATTATAGATAAAAGAGAACACATATTTAGGGATTAAAGAAAAGCAGGATGAATTAGGAATGATCTGGGTCTGTTGGAAATTAAGATCAGGAGTATATTTTTAGATGTAAGTGGTCGATTTATTGTCAGAGTAGCCAATTTTAGGATAAAAGTTGGTAACATTTCTCCTGATCATTTGTCTAATCGTTTGTATTTTACTCGCAGCTCTGAGGTCTGCATTCCTCATAAACCAAAGAGCGTTAAGAATTTGCCTGACAATTAAACTTTGAGCACATTTAAACTAATTTATATGGGCTTTTGCTACATGTCCCTAAACAGAGAAAGCGTAGGTCAGGATCGATTTTAGGATCAGTGAGTAGATAAGCTTTTTGTTTCTATTACTTAATTTTGATTTTCTGGAAATTAAAAAGGTAGAGTTTATTTGCGGCTTTTTAGAATTTTTCTTTAATAAAAGTTCATTTTCAAACAACATGTAAAGTTTTATCAAGGATAATTCTTTGGCGTTTAGCTTAATTAGACCACGGGATTCTATTCTCTCTCATGGAGATGTCTAGTGCTTTTTTATATATAGCGGAAGTATGGCTTCGGTTTTTGAAGTGCTAATGGCTATTTTCCACTTAGTAAACCAGTGATCAAGCTTTGTTAGATATCGTGTGATCATATATGAGATGAAGGCTGGTTCTTTGTGTTGACAAAGTATCTCTGTGTCGGCAGCATACATGCAAATTTCAGTGTTGTTAATGGCGGGAATGTCGTTGGCATAGATGTTGAAGAGCGTAAGAGAAAGAAGAAACCCTTGTGGGACTCCAGCAGAAATTTTTCTGGTATTTGAGAGGGTATTATTAATTTTGACAGAAAAAGTTCTATCGGAAAGGTAGGAATTGATCAGGATAATTAATGGAGTTGGCATATTGTATTGAATTACTTTTTAGATAAGACTTGTGTGCCAGAAGCGGTTGAATCCTTTTTGTATGTCTGGAAATACTGCACCGGTGTACAGTTTCTTTTTGTTGGCCAGATTTAACACACTCTACGGTTCTGAGTGACTGGTGGGAGGCAGAGAGCTGTGGCCAAAGCCATGTTGCTACGGAATTAAAATTTGATTATGATTAAGAGGATCAAGGATGATTTTTTTGACAGTTTACTGAGAACTGGTAGTAGATAGATTGACCTGTAAATTTTGGCAAAGGTCTTTACCAGGTTTTAAAATAGGAACAACCGATGCAGTTTTCCAGGCACTCGGAAAGGAATTATCTAGAATATCATTAATAATGTTTGTAATTTTAATAATTGAGAAAGGAGGTAGATATTTTAGCATTTTTTTGTGATATCATCTCTTCCTGGAGAATTTTTAATTAATTTTTTTATATGAAAAAGAATTTCCGATACGAGCCAGTTAATTTGAAAGAGATGAGGATAGAACCCTGGTCGTCTGGTTGCCTGGCAGGAACGTTATTGCCTCGTGATGATCCGTATTCACACAAATTGTGATGTCCGGTGCATTTCTCTGTGCATACCTTTCACAGTTCAACCTTTCTGCTTTTCGTGTATTTCTTTCTGCTAATTCTTAAATCAAGAGTATATCTGTGTGTGTGTGTGTGCTGCGAAAATGCAGGTCTGTTCTCTTCAATGCTCTTGTGAACAACGCCACCTAGCGCCCAACGAAAACATTTCTGACCATGGATTGCTGTACAAATCTAATTCCTTTTGATCTCCCCCACCTCCCCCTAAAGTTTGTCTTAATAATCCTGGAACACCCTGTATTTATAAGGGTTGCTTTCAATGTAATTATCTTTGTAAGGCTAAGGCTGTTCTAGCCTAATGGTCAATGTCGCAAATTCGTGGCCGAAATGTCACGGATTCAAGTGCATTTGCCACAAAAGACTCACCCCGTAGAGAAAGCCGATGCGCGTTAAAATCTGCTGAGACTCATTGTCCTCCCGTTGGCGTAGTGTGGACGAAAGAGAGTGCAGATGCCAGCTCAAGTGTCGTACTCGTCTCCTGACCTTGATTCAAACTGACGAGTTCCGTTGAAATCAATCGTCGTGTTGCTTTATAGTGGTGTGCCACTTTTATAAACACTCATTCATCGTTTCTTTGATCGAATTTCAAATACGAACATTGATCTGCATTTGAAAATGAAATTGAAAATCCTATTTGAATCAACATTAATTTCACGAATTTAGTATAGAGGGAGTACGAGAGATTTAAATACAAAGCATCTCAAAAACTTACTTGCATTCTTGTAGTAGTTGGATTGGACAAAACGCACATTCATGAAGAAAACTTTAATCAAACTCAAAAGGTTTTAGTTTTAATATCTGTCTGGTTTTGAAACACTCAAGATACCATCAGATGAACCTCTTTTCAGAAATTGCTACAAGCAAACATATAATTTGACAAAATCTTTGATCTAGTACTTTTTTTTAATCATCTACTCTTCTTTGCATCTGGATTTGTCGATAGTTTGATTCAACTACTATGTATTTATGTACATCATTTTTATGTGTGTGTGTACGGTTGGTCGGGTGACATTTAGAATTTTATGTGTTACGTTCCGGAAGATAACAGAAGAGTCAATGCGGATTTTTGAACAGTAAAAGTACTAGATATATGAGTGGGAAAACAAATGCCTGATTTTGATGCGCCTTAGATAGAGAAGATGAGGAAAAAACTTGTAGTGACGGGTTAAATGTTAAGCCTTTTTTCCATTCATCAGCACTTAAGACTCTTTCAAAGTATTTTATTAACGACGTCACCTGTGACTGCAGGAATGATCTGTCAGTCAGCGATATAATGAGAGACTGTTTATCAACAATTGGGTGGCAACAGGTCCCCCGCAGGCGACATTCCTGGCTGGCAAGTGGCCTCCGATTGTCGCGGGGAAAACTATTTCTGAGAGGAGCCTCTCCCTCCTCAGGTAATAAAAGCATCCCGAAATAGGTTCACCCTTTCGACCCTCCGCCGCTGTCATCATTCATCATTTCAGAGGGGGGGGGGATCGAAACCTCTCCACCCGCTCATCCCTGGTGTTCCTGAAATAAGAGAGAAGGGGTTGACCATCTTTCTTCGTTGCATAAGTTTTAAAATAGGAGCCCGTTGTTAAGTAACTTTCGAAGGATCCAGGATAAATGGACTTGAAAAAATTCTATCAACACTTTTCTGCTTGAAAATCACAACTAAGTTATGTATTTGATACACAACCAAGTAGAGATATAAAGCCTTTTAATGACGCATTTTAAATAAAAATGACTAAAAAATTGTAATTCCTAAATGTTCGTCTTGTAGATCGAGAGAGTTATTGGCCTTCTTCGGTGGATTAAAAAAATATAAATAAACTCAATAGCGCAATAGCCCATGAGGACCGGAAAATTATTGATCCGGTTTATTCTCGTAGAAATGTACCCATCAAGAAAAATTGTCATGACTCAATGACGTGACTTAAAAGTGACTTATATAAGCCCTTTCAAAACAATGAGAATTTAAATTTCTCAGTTTTCGATTTTTCAAACGTTTTTGGAATTTCGGGGCATTCTTAACACAACTCCGCGATTAGTTTTCTGCAATATGTTATTTTTAATCTTTCTGAAAAAGATGTTGGATTAAAAAACAAAAGAAAAGCATATTCCACATCTAATATACAAATTTTGTCATCAAATAGCTTACAACTAGTCAAATGTTCGAAGATCTTTCTTTTAATTCAACTGTCCTCTCACACATTAACGAAAGACCTTGTAATTATAAACCACTTGGTCAAATGGAGAGGTTACAATCTTTGGCACATTGTTCTATGTTTGGACGAGTAGCACCAAACATTTGTTACTTTATGAAAAACCCTGCATTTACAATCAAGACTAGGAAGATAAGTAGGGACAAAAGTCCATCAAAAAGAATTAAAAAAAGGGGGGGGGGATCGTAATGGTTTTTCGGAAGCGTGTCACTCGTATTTACTATGGCCGGGATACCATAGTGGTTATGGTCTAGGACTCCGTGCCTGGAGTGTCATAAGTTCGAACCCTAGTGCTACTGAAGACCCACCTTTTATAAAGGCTGATGTGCGTTAAATTTGTAGAGGTCCAAAGTCCTCCCATTGGTGTGGTGTAGTAGTTAAGACAGCGTGTGCCAGCTCAGGCAGTCCACATCACTTGATCGAGGATCAAATTAAGAGGTCCGTCCCCCACAGCCCTCATGTTGCTTTATAATGTGACTTTAATAAACTCACTCCCTCATTCGTGTTTACCATTAAGTCTTCGTGCTAACAAAACCTGGCCGCAGTAGCCAAGGCCACGCTAACAAAACCTACTGCTGAAGAAAGATCGGTCAGGCATCTTTGGAGTATCAAAAATCATACTTACCGTAAAATTCGGGTGAGTAAGTGAGTGAATATTAACGTCGCACTGTTCCGCTACCCGGGGGCTTTCGGCGACGGACCTCGTAATTTTGAACCATGGTCAAGTGACGAGAACGACACCTGAGTTGGCACCCCCTCTCCTAACTACCACACCACACCACATCAATGGGAGGACGTTTGAGCTCTCGACAGATTTACTCGTGCATCGCGCCCCTACACGGCGGGTCTTTAGTGGTACTGGGCTCGAACTCATGACATGCCTGCCATGATCCGATACCTTGACCACTTGGCTACCGCGGTCACCCGTAAAATTTGGAGACAAACGCGTACCTGTATTTTCAAGCTCTGCATATTTTAATTTTTAAATACACATTCCCAATATAACGTGCCTCTCTTTTTTACGAAGAAACCTGAACTGTATGAGTGCAATGCTCTTATGTTTTGAAGTAATTTATTCGAGGTATTATGCTGGCTTTTGAAAAATTGTATAACAGCTCGAGTACAACCATTTAAATTCATATATAAGGTATGCTATTTCTTTTAAATAAACACTATTTAGATCTTTGTAGAAATTATTATTTTTTGTGTGTTTGTTTCTTTGATTATTTTTAAAACAATCCTTTTCATACCTGTCGTATGACGCGTACCCTTAAATTACGATCTTATTTGTGTTAAAAAATACGCGTTATACGCCGTATTTTACGGTATCTGTAGAAAGTAAGGTTTTGAATCTTGAACAAGGTGTAAGGGCATTACTTAAATTGATACCTCATTCTCCTTGCATACACCGCACACCACGCGAGGAGTTTGACGATTCAGTTCCTTTTGACTTCGCAACAATTCTCATTAATCCGACTTCCGTAGTATCAAAACTGGAGTTGAAAATTGTCGGTCACAAAAAAAAAATCCATCCTTGGGATTTACCGTACATTTGTGATATACCTTACGTAAGAGTTAAATGTTCTATCTAGGACTTGAAATAAGTACTCTTATAGTTTGTACGGGTTTGTTTCTATTCAGGATTGCACCATTTGAGATCCGTTCCAGGTGAAAAATCTGTTTATTGTAATCTTATAGGGTTGAGTTGTGTGGACAGCTGACGTGCAACATAACGCGATGACTTGTTGGAGGGGAGGAAAAAAAGAAACAATGGCTGGCTTAGAGAGAAAAGTTAATTTCATTTTGAGACCCTTCTCCGTGCACTCTATTTATAAAATGACTTGATCGCCATCTTTCTCCGACTCACTGCCGAGTTGAATGACAGTCGCCGCCCCTGCTCCCCAAACGATCAACCTCTCTCCCTCCTTCCGTGAGTTATTTCGATTGGTAAAATTCTTCCTTTGATGTTTTTGTTATTTTGCATTTATTGATTTATTTAGTTCGCTTTTTCCAGCAAGTAGAATTTTTTTGATAAGCTCACCACTCAATTATTTTAAAATTGGATTTATCATATAGAAGAATTGAAGTAAGCTACTTATTTTCTAATTAAGGCCTTCTTTGACGCAATTGAGAGAATATTTTGTTGTTGTGAACTATACTAAAGAGTTCCTTAAACAGGAAAAGCTGCAAATACAGCTATGACGACTTATTATGGGTATAAATTTTAGACTTTTGATAAAAATTTTAATTTTCCATTGAAACTCGTTCATGCCTTACCTTTTTTGGTTGAATTATTCCTTCACTTCTGTTCGTATGCTCCATGTTTTCAAACGATTTCCTCAGCTTGTCTATGCAAATAACATCCAGGCATTGTGTAGTGGGCCGACTTCTTTTTTAAACATAAACACCACACTCCGTATAAAACAATACACTGCAGTTAAAAACTAACTTTTGTTTCATTCAAGTCTGTCCCATGTTCGTTAACATTTTTCCTCTTCTTTTTTTGTTTTGTTGTTTTTTTATATTCAGATGGCAGCGCCACCTATAGTTTTGGAGTAAGGCGAGTCTGACACTGTCTTTATTAAAAAAAAACTTTTTTTCTTTACTTCTGAAACAGAAATTATCTATAATGTACATATATAATATATATAAAGCGCTTCTGTTCGTTCTAATATTTTCTGTTATAAGAATTTAACTTTCTGTTAATTGTATACAATTGCTACTTATAAATACAAAATAAAGCTGAAGTTTCCATAATTCATGGATCGTAAACTCGTTACTAGAGTTGTTTAAATCGAATTGGAGGTTCGAATCTATGTGATACTAAAGACCCGCCGTGCACAGGAGCCGATGCACGTGAAATCTGTTGAGGCTTTTCGTAAGCGTGGTGTGGGGTGAATGTTTATTAAAGTCGCATTCTGAAGCAACGCGAGTGTTGTTGGTGACGGATCTGGTCATTTTTAACTGTGACAAGTGACGAGGACAACATCTGCACTGGCACCACTCCCCTCTCCAAACTGCCACGCCACGCCACAGGGAGGCACGTTCAGGTTCACTTTCAGGAGGCACTTTTTAAGGTTCGAACTCATTACACACCAGCCACGAGTTCGTGACTTTAATTACCAGGTTATCGCGGTCACAGCAATGGTGTAGCATCAAGAGAGTTCAGAGGTGTTCCTCGACAGAAGTTGGAGATTTGTCGCCAATAGCTTCAAAAAGGGGCGACGTTATTAAGAAATCAAATCAAATCAAATCTCCACTTAAAGATGCTTGAACTACTATGACAAGATGTCACCTGGGCCCATTGTAGGGAAACGCAAATTGGAAATAAATAACAGGAAATGGAAAGGAATATTTTTACTGATATTGAATTTTAATAAAAATTTTAGTTAAAATTTTCCTTCTCAATAAGAATCTCTATGACTTACGATTGATTTCCATTATTGTTTTTGGATGGATAATTATTTCGTTTAAACGGGATTATAGTGCACAAACATTCAGTTTATGATCATGAATTATTGTACAAAATTAACCATATGTATTCTTATCCGAGAGCTTTTTGTGAATGTGTTCTAAATGTGAAAAAAAATGTTCATTTTAAGCCGATTTTGTATACTTCCATGTGTGCGTTTTTCCCCCGTTTTGCTCGCATAAAATAGAATAATTACTGCTCGAGAAATGTAACGAGCCATTCCTAGTAAATTTTTACATTGGATGTGAAAATACTTGCCCTTTATCATTGCTTCGTTTACACACAATTACATTTTTTAAAAAAATTAACCATTTATAAAACTTGAACATTTAATGACAGTTACCTGCTTCTAAATGGTAAAAAACATACGGCTTCAACCTTTATCTAAAGGGGTTCCTCCTGACCCTTGGAGGTTTCTATGACGCCTGAAGGGTAAGGTCCGCGGAAAATTAAATTCATTTGAGAGTGCATAGACGACGTTAGAAAAAATCCACGAAAGGTTAAAAACAAAATAAAATATTTCTAACCCATTTTCATTATTATAAAAGTTACAATAAACCACAGTGATGATAATTACGTGAGAGAAAAAAATCTAGAGCAAAAATTGAAGATTCTAGAATAAAATTTTCAGATAAGAACATAAAGTGCAAGTAATGACAAGTGGAAGTCTCTCGCGGTTGCGGCCGTCTCAGCAATAAGAATGGAATCTCGTCGCAAGATCTTGTCTAAAATATGGAAGAGTATGAAAGAGAGTGGTACCTTTTATTTAACAATTTAGTTCTGTTTTGTGCAGGATCCCGAGGTGTTCTCTTAGAGTTTTGAACTGAAAACAGAATTATATTCTTTGTATTGTACCAATATATGCACAGACGACTCTCTATAATTCGAAGTTGGAGGGACCAAAGGAAAACTTCGAATTATTAAGAGTTCCAACTATCAAGAGGGTAGGGAAAACTCTCAAAAAAACTATGGAATACGACAATTGTGCACATATGTCTAAAGTTATTTTAAAGTATTTTTAAAAAGTATATATTATATACAGAAGTTAAAGCTCCTGTATAAAAAGAATACATTTATGTGTGTATTAAAAACTATTATTTAAAGAATACAAACTGTACATAATTAATCTTTTTTGATGAAAAAAATTTATCTTTATACATCTGTTTAATCTGTTAATGGTTCTGTCAGACACTGTCTCCAACACCATTGATTCTTCAAGACAGGGTCCAGTCCGGCCCAGGCCCTATTTGATGCCTCATGCCATCAGTCACACAGATGAATCATAAATCGCCATGTCCCTCCGACGCAAAAAAATACACAATCCTAAGCATCTCTTCTTCACAATAGCAGACCATCCTTTCTGAACGCATTTATAGCAAGTCCACGCGTTAAACGAAAGATATGGAGGGCTGACAACAAGTGCGGCCGGTCTATTGTCCACTTGAAGAAGGAAAGCAATAAAAGTGTCTTTTCGCTTGAGGAACTAGAAAACATAAAGAAGGGAGGGCAGACAGATGGTCATCAAAGAGGCTACGTTACAGGGGAGACACGCAGGGACAATACAACACAAAACAGGAAAGCTCCAACCTGTTTGCTACAGGACTCTACATGATAGTAAGTGTTCGAATTGTCGAGAGCTATACACGATAACTTTGAATTACCGCCTGTTCTAGTCTGGCCAGCTGCAGATTTTATTTCGAAATATTGAGTATACCCAAACGTATTGTTTTAGTTCGAAATATCAAGAGTTTTTCTAGTGGCTGAGCATAGTGACCAAGGTAACTGACTCGTGGCTGGCGTGTCATGAGTTCGAGCCTAGTGCTGCTGAAGATCTGTCGTGTAGGGGAGCGATGCACGTTAAATCTGTCGAGAGCTCAAGCGTCCTCCCGTATGTGTAATGTGGTAGTTAGAAAAGGGTGTGCCAGCTCAGGCCGTCCTCACCACTTGATCGAGGCTCAAAATTAAGAGGTCCTACCTCAACAGCCCTCTTGTAGCTGAAGAGTGGGAAGTTAAGATTCCCTTACTCAGGGGCTGAGCATATACTTCGAATTAGCAAGAGGTTCGTATTATCGAAGGTTTGAATTTGCGAGAGTCAACTGTATAAGTATATCTAATCTTCTTATTGGTCAACCTCCATGAAAAAGTTTCTATATTTAAAAGCAAAAACTATAATTTGAATTGACACTATACTTTAGATATCCCAAAATTTTATTAATACTTTATTTTTACTTCAATACATACCATTCAGATCATCAAAGCTGAATTTTTTATTGTTCACTTATGCATTGAAACAGAGTTATTCTACTTGGGAGCTTATGAGACCAAGTGATTGGTATTAAAAGAGGTCCGTGGTCTCTGTAAGTTTGGGAACCTAAAGCAGAGAAATCACTGAGTTCCCAGTATGTACTCTTTTGGTCGCAGATGACCAATCTTTCCGTAACCTGCGTCACGTGGACGCGAAAAGGTAGTATTGAAGGGGAAAAAACGATAAAACTTTCTCTTAACTTCGCCAAAGATTTTATTCGACAAGTTTCAACTGTTAAAAAATAATTACTAAAAATTCGTTTGATAATTTCAAAGGACATCCTAAAACCTGTTCTTTGTTTCTCCTTTGAATGCGTTCATTTCTGTGGGTGTTCCCCGTCCTTTTTTAATGTCTCCGCTGCTGATTACGGATGACTCTCGTGTCGTCGAAAAATAATTTACTAGCACAACCCGTCAAGGAACACAGTTTTTAGAAAAGAAAAAAAGGTCACATTCAGTTAAGTGTTTTCACGTGTTGAAGTAGAAAGCTGACTGTGTTACTTGCTCAAGAATGTTATAATCGTTTAATAAGGTTTTGTTATATTATTTTTCGATAAAACAATTCGTTTTTTCAACACTGGGCTTAATAGAAATGTCGTGGCCGCGGTGGCCGAGTGGTCTAGGCATCGGATCATGGCTAGCGTGTCATGAGTTCGATCCTAGTACCACTAAAGATCCGTCGTGTAGGGGAGCGATGCACGTTAAATCTGTCGAGAGCTCAAACGTCCTCCCGTTGGTGTGGTGTGGTAGTTAGGAGAGGGGGGTGCCAGCTCAGGTGTCGTCCGCGTCACTTGACCATGGTTCAAAATTACGCGGACCGTCGCCAAAAGCCCTCGTGTTGCTAATCAGTGCGACGTTAATATTCACTCACTCACTCACTCACTTAATAGAAATGTCCTTTGGAAAAGGAATTTTTTCTCAAGGTTAATTTTGTCATCCGTGAATAGCTTGTAGTCACGTGTTATGTCAGTAGTAGAGAAAAAAATTGAGCATCGTGCTTTTCCATGATACGTCAGAGAAACACGATGTCCATGTCTGGTTGGATACACAAAGGGATTTAAACAAAACTTTGAATATATGAAAGTTTTTGAATAAAACGCTTTTTAAGTGTTGCCAGTGAATCTGAAGTTGAAATTTGTTTTTTCCTTTTTTTGTTGCATAAAAAACAATTTGTAAATGTGCTCAAAATTTGTAAATATGCATCTTTCACAAATTAAGTGGCCTCGGTAGCCTACTGGTCACGGCCATGGGCTCATGGCTGGCGCGTCATGAGTGCCACTGAAGACCTGCCATGTAGGGGAAGCCGATGCATGTTAAATTTGTGTAGGCTTAAACGTGTCCTCCCATTGGTGTGGTAGCTGAAACAATGGAAGTGACAGCAATGTGTCATCCTCGTCACTTGACCATGGTTCGGTGTTACGAAATCCGTCCTCGATAGTCTTCTTGCGGCTGCGCAGTGAGATATTAATTTTTATCTCTCAAAATAAAAGTGCCCTTTCAGCCCAAGTTATTCAAAATTTTGTTTCAGTCTAGGCCGGAGGATCCTCTTTTTGAAAATAATTACAATCCTTCAATAATCTCTAAATATGTGATCACTGTAGGTCATATGCAAACAGGCGATGTACCCGTAAAGACTAAATTTGAATCCATCCAATGGCGTACACAAAGTTCTGTGCGGGAGGGGTGTATGTTTTACAAAACACGTAAAATAAATCCCTAATATGTAATCCTTACGCTGAAAATTAAAAATTTGTTGTTTCTTGGCAAGGGGGGGGGGTCGAATCCCATCAATAATTATCGTGTGGAGAATTGCCGACGCACATTCAATTTAATTAGGCGTCAAAGCCCGCACGCGGGGAATAATTAAGAATTAATTATTTTTAAACAAAATAAACTTAAGCAAACTAAGAATGATATTGATACAGATTTGTTCATTTGAAACCAGCAAGTTGTACAAAACACCCAATTTTTGTCTGTTTAAGTCGACACAATTTAATGAGTTTGATTTTTGTGTTGCGCTACTATAATTCAATGATTTTACTTTAGTTCTGAAGTCTCATAGTAATATGAGTAAAATGATTTTTACAAGTCTAGATTTCTGTTGATAGATAGTTTGTTTAGATAACCACTACGAGTCCCTTATCCTGGCTACAACTTTTCACTTTTATTGTGGGGAACAGCATCTGTCATTTACAAATAATGTTTTGAATTCAGTAGCTGAAGAGTGAGAAAGTAATATTAGCATCGTTTTTAAAGGGAGGAGCTCGTCATTCTGAACCTCGGCCCAAGGACAGCATCTGAACTTGACACATGCCTCCTCTCCTAACTACCACACTACGCCAATGGACTGGCTCAAAGTCCTTCCTTACAGATTTAACGTGCATCATGCTCCTGTACACGGCGATCAATAGAGCTAAATCCCAAGGAAGTATTTGGACTGGGCGCAAGATGAACCCCAGGCACTGTATAATATGTATCGGGAAAGCAAGCCCAATGGCACACAGCATAGAACAGAAAGGTTTAAGATGACCAGTCTTCAGTGGAACTAGGCTCGAACCCGCGACACACCGGTTCGTGACAGTAGCCAAAACCTGAAGTTCAGGAGTGGTTTCAGTCCATTCATGTATTTGAGTTATGATTTCACTCAACAACTGTCGAGTAGAGGGTTGGATGCATGTTAAATTTGTCGGAGTTGGAAATCCTACTTATGTTGTGGAGTACCTATCACGTTGGTTGACCTCATCCATTAACTGTGATTCAAAATGAGGATGCGAACTTTGTTGTAGTTACACCATCTTTAAATCAGGTAGAAATGTTCATCCGCGAAAAACGTTCAAGAAACAAATAGATCGATAGCATAGTTTTAACTCATCTCACATATTTCGTGGTCGAGTCACGGGCTTCAGTCCTGATGCCACTGAAGATACGCCTTTTAGAAAAAAATGATGCATGTTAAATCTGTTTCTGCTCAAAATCTTTACGTTGACGTGATATGGAAATTAGTGGAAGAGGTGCCTGTCCTCGTGACTTGTCCGCCATTCAAAATTAAGAGATCTATATCGTTGGTTTAGAGGGGGAATAGACAAATATCTGTTCGCCGTCACAAAAGGTCATTGGGTACATTTGTGTCATTAAACTGATTCTAAAATGAAATGTGCTTGCAGTTTTAGATTATATGAAATTAGCACAATAAATAAATTGAATAAAACTGCTACTATTTTATTTATATTTATTGATTTCTATGGTACAACGTTTACCTTTTTGTGGAATGCAAAACATAATCATTTTTAAAAGGTGCGCTCCTCCCACACTGTAGCCCTTGAGCCAAAACAATTGCTCTGTATTTAGAGTGCTAGGCACTCCTTCTCTTAGAAGGAAAAGTAAAGTAAGATTATATTAGGGATCATTGAAAGTAAAGATCTCACTGTATTGTATAACTCATGTTTCTGTAAACGTTGATTCCAAACTGAACTCTTTTGTGCTCGACTTGTCCTTTCAAATGTCTTTCCTTTTTTTCGCCCTGAAATTCAGAGTCGAGTCGCACAAAAGTTGAGCTTTTCTACAAGGGAAAAAAAATGAAGATAAAGGGGGGGGGGGGGTGAAGAACAACCGACTCCAGAGCAAAACGCCAAATTCTTTTTTCCGCAGTTACGCGGCTCGCGGGATCTATTTAGAGCTAAAAGGATTGCGCCGCAGAGAGGGCGGGAGGGGAGAGGATGAGAAATAGAAGCAAAAGGAGAAAGTCGTTTGGGGAGAGAAGCGCCAGAATAACGAAGTTCCGTGTGTGAGAAAACGGAATGAAGCATACGTCTAAACACAAACACCGTTCTTTTCTAACGACGGCCCCAACCGCCAACAGACGATCGACACACGTTTACATTCGAACACACCCCTCCAGCCTCGTCGGTCGACGAGAGATGCCACGCTGATTCATCTGGAGCAAACAGAACTATTTGTTTCACTGGCATCGGGAACAAATTGGAAAAGACGAAATAAAATTTATTTGCTGTTAATTTGTAGAACTCATTAAAATATTGCTTTAGTATTGAAAGTAGGTCGGACGTTTCAAATCACGAACTTTGGGGTCAGAGTGGGTTTTGGAACCGAATTTTGAACATTTGGATTCATTGTTGAACTAGAGTCGTTGTCAGTTTAAGCTACTTCATAAAGTTGCTTTTTATAATTTCATGTTCCTTTTTTTTTTGTTATCCATTCACGAAGAAAAAAAATTTTCCTCAACTATAATTTTGCATCAACACAAATCTGACAACCTCTTTCTATCGTATTTAACAATCCATGTAAGCCACGATTTAAATTGGATACGAATGACAAAGAGTACAGTATTCAAATTCCTTTCACCAAGTGCGTAAGCAAAGGGAAAGGCATCCCACCCTCCATCCATTTTGAAGCCGTGTACGTAATCGCCGATCTTGTCCTCGCAAACATAGATTATTTGATTGCTCTAATGTGCGTCGAAAAATCAAGTTTCTTCTTTCTTGCATTTCCATTCTTAAAAAATAGTTTCACGTTCCTTTTTAACGATTCGCTTGTGTATTTTCAAATTATTAAAAACACTCACGAGTACTTTTTAAAACCGGAGAAAATTTCATAGAATTATCAATGCGCACAATTTTAACAGGTGTTGCGCAATTTTACATCAAATGACAATTTTTTACTCTAATTCCCAAGTAAAAGGGACAGAGGCACGTTAAATTTGTCGAGGCTCAAACGTCCTCTCGTTGGTGTGGTGTGGCAGTTAGGAGAGGGAGGAGCCAGCTCAGGTGTCGTCCTCGCCACTTGGGTGATGCTTAAAATTATGAGGTCCGTCGCCAATAGCCCTCTTGTGGCCTTATAGTGTGCGACGTTAATGTAGCTCTTTCACTCTCTCACGAGGTCAGTTTTTTTTTATTCTGAAAGTAAATTATCAAAATAAAATAAATCGTATCTTTCAAATAAATAATTTTGTTAAATTTAACAGACAAAAAAGGGAATAGAGTTTGTTTGTTTTTATTTAAAGCTTTGTGAAATTCACTCAGGGGTGTTAAATTTGTCTCGAGGGGTGAAAATATAAACAATTTTCAAACAGGTATACTTCTTTTATATTTAAATTAAATGATTGGAATTTCTTGCACATTATTTACAAAGAATTATGGTTTCAAAAAGTACAAAATGTTGAAATATAATCATAATTTTAAAAATTATAAGCATATGCAATTAAGAAATAATTTTGTAATAAATATTAAGTAATTTTTGCGTTGCGCACGCTATTTTTTAAAATAATAGCCTTTGATGTATAAAACTTTATAGAATTATAAAATGTATATCATACTCTTTAAACCCTAGTAATTTAAGAATAATATATATTTTGTATTTCAAAATATTTGAAAAATATTGAAATTTTTTTTAAAAAAAATATTTTAAATGTAATTTTTTTTTATTTTTTAAAAAAATATAATATATTATTCTATTTATTTGAAAATACTAGTGTATTAAGGATACATTTAACTTTATAAATAAACTTTTTGCTAGTAATTAAAACTACTATTTTAGAAAATAGCATGCGCAGCGTAAAATTTAATTAAAATTTTTTATAGAAATATTTCTTATTTTCATATGCTCATAATTTTTTAAAATTATGATTATATTTTAAACATTTTACACTTTTCTGAAGCCCATTCCTTTATAAATAATGTGTAAAAGATTCAAATTATTTAATTTTAATTTCAAAGATTTATATATATTTGAATATTGTTTAAATTTTCAGTACTCTTGAGAAAGTTAACACCCCTGAGACCCTTACACTAATTTATTTTATCTTACTTTGATGCGAGTCGTGTTGTAGTCCGCACTACAGCAATTGTTCAATAAAATCCATTCACATCAGTTAGAGGTGAACGTAGCACTTTGAAAGAGGTTATTGGCCACGTCACACACAACTTTGAACCACAGTTGATATCTGATATGTCACTCCATTCTCTTCACATCCACATGAGGATTTTAAGCCTGAACATATTTGAGAGGTGCAGCTCTCAAATTTGTCCAATGGATCCTAAAGGCTGGAAGTTATTTCTCAATTGAAACAACGCTGGCCACGAGCTCGTGATCTTCACCATTCGGTCATCATGGTTTCGAAATATTTAAAAGGGAAGCTTAGTTTTTACGTTTAATGAATTGAATGTAAAATGTTATGTATTGTATGTCATGTTTCAAAGAAGTTTATCTCTTTCTTCAGCGAACACGAACGAGGGCCCGGGCCTGTGCGCCCTGCTCATCACCTGCTTCTCCTACCTCATCATCATCATCACCTTCCCCGTCTCGCTGCTCTTCTGCGTCAAGGTGAGTTACTTCAGTTTCAAACCACTATTTTCTCTCAAGCGGCTCATTTTTTTTAATGGCAGAAAAATAACATATGAAGTAGAAACAGTTTTAAAATAACAGATCACAAACCTCATTTATATCTTTCCAATGAATTGTATAATCCAACACCATCTCTCACACTTTTAAATCATTGGTGTGGTTAGTGAGAGAATGTTTATTAAAAAAAAACCTTTGAGCGGTAAGTTAATTTTCCGATTAATGACCCTCTGTAATACGTTTCTTCTTTTTTTTTGACAATCCAATTTTTTATATTCTGGACAAGTGAGTATGCTCTAAAAACATTAAAACATTCATATATTTCGCTTTCGTTAAGTTTCATTGTTACCCATTGTTTTCTCCCCTCCAGGAGCCAAACCTTGTTTCTGGCAATCGTTTCTACCTTCATCATCGCTGTTTGCATCAGAAAATTCATCTCTTGATTCCTTATTTGTTGAAAGTTTTCTCGATTTCATCAGGTGTAACGACTCGCTGACATCTTGGATTACCGTAAATTCTCCGGCTTTCGGTATTTTGCTACGGTGCTTTATGTAACTAAAATGAATACAACTTTAATCATACCACCTTAAGCACAACAGCTTCTCGTTAGCGTATACTATATACGTAATTTCCACTCAAGAGTTAACGTCGTACTTCACAGCAATATATGAGGGCTTCCTCGTAATTTTAAACCTCGGTCACTTCGTTCGGTTTAGAACGCTGACAATTTTGTTCCGACCTTAACTTAACCTATCAATCTTAACTCGAACAATAGCTCTATAGATGTTTCAAAAGAGAACATTTAATTCATCATTCCCTATTAAGAATCATGTGCTAATGCATGACAACTCCAACTCTATTCATAAAATGCATACTATATATATTAAAGAGGAGTTTTTCACCAATTCTGTGGCTTCTCCGTTTTGTTTTTAATGCTGAGCGAAATCGTATTGGAAAATAATGGACAGAAGTTCTAAACTTGCATCATCCATCTTTTTAATGTCTGTATGGTTCTTTTGTTTTTAGTGTTCAAATCATTGCAGTCTTTTTAGTAGAGATTATTAAAGTCTAATATATAGTTTCTTATACACTTCTCTTGGATGTAAAACTTAAATCCGATAATTATTAGATATCGGGAACAACACTTGATTTGCCTTCTCAATAAAATATCCGTTTAACTTCAGAACAAAACGAAAGAGAAATATGAAATCCTTTCTGTAATTTTTTTATTTTATCGAGTCGCGCTTCAAAAAAACATTTAGAGAGTAGTCAAGGAATCCGTACTTTGAATGTATATTCTTCGCAGATAAATTAGTTGTCAAGTCTTATTGTGTAGAACAAATAGAGTAGCGGTGATGGCGAGCTTCGAGCCAAACGGTTTTTAAGGTCGAGCTCTGCTGGTTCGAAATCTGATTCTTTTATAAGTTAGACTTGCATAATAACACTTTATTGGAAATGAAATTCGATGTCCTCACACACCAAGGCGGTAGGTGGATCATTTATTAATGTCGCAGTGTAAACAAACACGAAGACTATTAGTGAAAGACCTACTAATTTTTAAACTGAACTTAAACCGCAGCTGGAAACCCCATTCTCCAAACTTCCGTATCACACCAACGTGAGGACTTTGATCCTCGACAGATTTAATATCTATTATTTATTATTTCTCTATTGGCTGGTCTGAAGTGGCAACAAGCCTCGAACTCGCGACTCGACAGACATAAGTCTCCCGTTGTTTCAAAGAATGGCGTTTATAAAATTAGTCGATCAAGTCTATTATCACGTGACATGGTCGAAATCAGAGGTTTTCTCTTGGTGTTCGATCTGTTGTAGATTTTGATAATTGTCCAAATTTTCTTCACTTCTTTGAAAAACCGCTTAATTAAAAATACCGATTTTTAGATTGCTTACAGCAAAACCATTCATAGTACTGCGTTTGCATTTTAATTGTGAAGAATTCATTCACTGACTTAATTTCTTTTTATGGATTTAAAGTGGCCGTGGTATAGCCAAGTGATCTAGGCATTGGATCGTGGCTAGCGTGTCATGAGTTCGATCCCAGTATCACTGAAAACCCGCCATGTAGGGGAGAGACGCACGTTAAATCTGTCGAGAGCTCAAACATCCTCCCGTTGGTGTGGTGTGGTAGTTAGGAGAGGGGGTGCTAGCTCAGGGGGTGCTCCGCGTCACTTGACCATGGTTCAAAATTACGCGAACCGTCCCCAAAAGCCCTCGTGTAGCTGAACAGTGGGACGTTAATATTCACTCACTCACTTTATGGATTTAAATCACTTTTCTTCCAATCGTCACTGGAACGGAACCTCCGTCGTCTGTTTTGTTAACTACAATAATTTCGGACCTGACGCATGAATAAAATCATGAGCCCTTTCAACAAGAATCCCGCGCGTCAATAAGCGCCCTAACTATTAATTTACCAAGTGGCTCAAAGTATGGCGGGAAGATCAACTCGAATAGGGAAATCTCAAATTCATTTTTCTGTGTCATGCAGAATCCGGATGTGGTTCTTCAACAATGGACGATGAAAATTGAGTTCGATCCCTAATGCTACTGAAGATCCGTCGTACAGAGGGGGATAATACTTCTCCCGTGGACTCGATGTGGGAGTTCGGAGAGGGGGTGCCAACTCATGTATTCTTTTCACTTGACTGGGGCTCAAAATTACGAGGTCCATCCCCCATAGCCCTCGTATAGCTTTCGAACGGGATGTTGATAAAAACTCACTCTATAAGAAGGTTACAATGAAACTTCAGTAGCTCAGTGGTCAAGGTTGCCTACTTGTGACCAACCTGTCATGAGTTCGATTCGCTGTCTAGGCCCATTGTCCTCCTGTTGGTGTAGAAGTTAGGAGAGCGGGTGCCGGTTCAGGTGTCGTCCTCGTCAATTGACCATGGTTCAAGATTACGAGGTCCATCGCCAAAACTCTTCGTGCAGCTTAATAGTATAACCTTAACATTCACTCACTCATTGCACTTCATTGGTATGAGGGCTCGAACTCATGATGCATCAGGCACGGATTCGTGACCAAAACCACTGCGGCTACTTCACATTCTATACAATATTACTCCTTGGCATGTGGCGATTCATCTGTAAGAAGGGTGCAGTCCAAGAAAATTCCCAACTTGAATAAAGAAAAAAATCTCGCTAGACAGAGCCCGCTACTGAAGTGCATTTAAAAGGAATAAAATATTTCATTTTGAAATTCCTTCATCCCCATTGGATCGAAGGAAAAAACTTACCCTTAAAGTTTTCCTAATCCCTTACAGGTACATAAAACATCACGATTTGCTACATGGTTTAACAAGTTTTCTTGATCCAATCAAGACTGTGTATGTCGATGTTGTCTACTACTCGAGTCATCAAGACAAAACAATTTCTGTGATGTGTGTGGAGCCGGATAATCTACTCTGTCTGTGCCCCTGGAGGCTACATCTAAAGCAAATAGAAGAAGTCTCATTATATTAATTGGTTATTCAAATGATCAGGAGTTAACTTGGGAATCCAAGAGGGTTGACGCCCCACCTAAGAGGTCACGAAAGGGGGATATAATTCTGTGAGGATGTGGGCAGAAGCTTTAAGTCTTCATCATAGTACTTAAATATTTCTAAGGGTTTTTTTTATTTCATTTTTTGTAAAACCCCCTTTCATATGACATTTGGAATTCGTGAAAGTTTTATGGAAATTTTACTTTCATTTTCAATTGAGTGAGTGAGGGAATATTAACGTCGCACTATTTGGTTATACTCGAGGGTTTTTAGAGACGGATCTCATAATTTTCAACCTCGGTCAATTGACGAGGACGACACCGAGCTGGCACCCCCTCTCCTAGCTTCCACACACCACCAACAGCAACACATTTGAGCATCGACAGATTTCACGTGTGCTTTCCCCCCCACCACACACACACGGTGAGTCTTCAGTGGTACTAAGCTCGAACTCATGACAGGCTGACCATGACTTCGTTACTTTGACCACTAGGCTCCTCTGCCACCTTTCATTTTCAAATCTAGATAGAGCGTCGATTGGAATTAGCCGCGGTAGCCTTATGATTATGGTAATGAACTCGTGGCCGGCGTGTCGCGGGTTCGAGTCCTGTGCCATTGTAAACCCACCGTGTACAAAGATCTACCATGGCTCAATGTCTTTCCGTTGGTGTGGCATTTTGGAGAGGGTGTATCAGCATGGTTGTCGTCCTCGTCATTTAAATGTTCAAAATGACATTTTCGTCACTAATACCCCCCCCCCCCCGTGTTACTTTATTATGCGAATAAGAAATAACTTTCTCCCTCGCTTCGTTCGAAATGTAGTACAGTGCATCCAAAACCTCAAATTTTTTTTAATTTATCTGATCAGATGATCAAGGTCACAGACTCGAGGCTGGCCCTGTCATGAGCTCGAGCCTAGTACCGCTGAAAACCAGGTACTGAAACGCTCTTTTTTTCTTCCCGAAATTAGCATTTTTTAATACATTTTCTACATTTTCTCATTCTTAAGATGTTATAATTCTTGTAACTCATAAAAACAACTTCTGTAGCACTTTCTTACTTATAAAAATGTTTATTTCAAACTCCTTTTTCATTTTAGTGTTTTCGTTTTTGTTTTTTTTTTTGTTTATGAAAAAAATAATCTGGAAGGGGTTGTGTTTTTACGAAAAACTTAGTATTTTATTATTTCCGCTCAAGGCACCTCTTATAATCTGTATAAACGCTTATATATTTTTTCTGATTCCAATTACTTTCACATAAATATTATTACTTTGCATCTAAGTTTCGACAATTGAAACTAACCCTGATTCTACTTATAATAAAATAAAGCCATTTACTATGAGATTTAGATTTCCATGACGAACGTAACTCGTCATTGTAGACACACGAGTGGTTAAAGCGATGGATTTGAAATAGATTTGGTTGAAATCCTATCGACTGCGGAAAAATTTGTTTTCTGACCACTGTAGTTGAGGGGGGTCGTGGTCACGAACTCGTGGCCTAACTTTATCGAGTCTCGAGTTTGCGTCCCAGTTGTCACATAAAACCCTCCGTGGGATGAACCTTAAGCTCACACATAACTCCAAAGCGGAGATTTTTACAGTGGAATGTGCGGCTCATGTGTCGTCCTCGTCACTTGATCCTAATTCGAGATGACGAGGTCCATCTCCAATAATCCTCGATTTACTTTAAAATGTGATATCAATCATGTGAACTAAAATTAGGATCCCTCTTCTCATTTGAAGCTATTTAGGTATTCGTTTTTACAATTTATTTTAAACACAGTATAAAAAATGCATTAAATTTTGATCGAAAAATAAATTTCCTGTAAATAAAGTTATGATTGGAAACGTAGCTTACGATCTAGCAATACTGTGGACATTCCATTTGGAAGAAAAGTTGAGTGAAAGAGTAATACGAATTCGTGGCCAATATGAATTCAAAGTGCGTTATGTCTTGTAACTGTCCGTAGGATTTTATTTTTACTAGCGCGTTCTGAAAATGATTGATGTCGATTTCGAGGAACATTGTGCTTCCTTTTTTGCTTCAGATTTTATCCAAACTTTTGCAAAATTTCTTCAGCTCTAAAGAGACCAATATTTTGCCAAGTACTTAAATTTTTAGGTAGTTAAGGGAGTGCCAGCATAAGAGTGTCCTTCTTATCACTTGACCATGGTTCAAAATTACGAGGTCCGTTGTGAATAGGTGGTCATTTGCCTCGCTCATTCAGGTGGTTGAAGGCATTTTCTGGAAAAAAAAGGGAATCGAATAAAAACTAGTCTCGCTGCGGAAAGCTTGCAAAACTCGACGAAAATGTTGCCATAATCCGGGATACTTTGTTATAGTCGTTTGATAGTGAGAGGGAGGTAAACCCTCTCCCACCACCATTCATCGGACTTCAACCATTGAATTATGGAAGAAAAAACTGTGAAATTTGTTTTTACGTGCCAAAAACTAAAAAAAATTCTTGCGGCTACCTTATTATTTCCTAAAAATATGTAATTTTTTCTATTCCTAAAAAATGCTAACGTTTGAGGAGTATTACTTGGGTGGGTTTGCAAAAGCGTTAGCTAAAAATCATTTAAAAAAAAAAGGATTTAAATGGTAAGGAAAATCTTTAAACCAAAATTTATAATTGAATTTTTCATAAGGAACAGATTGAATAAATTGCTTTTAGTTTTTATATTATTTATCAATGAAAGTGTATTAGTTTGTGTTTACAATAAATATTTACTTATTAAATTTATTATTGAATGTTATTGCTTTTATATCATTTACGATTAAAAATATGCATTAGTACTCATAACATTTTCTGTAGAATTTGATTTCTTACATCTTTTAAATAATTTGCATTCAAACATTTTCTGAAGCAATTGCAATACATAAATACATATTTTACCCGTCGATTTTCATATTATTTAGCTAAAATACGCCGGAGAAATTACAAAAATCAAGGAAATAATCCAAACGCATAAATATTTTTGCCTAGAAAATTTTAAGTAAAATTTTTGCATCCAATCTTTATATTTGAAGCAATCTTCTTTATTTGTACACAATTTGCTATAAAAATTATTTCAACCAATGCATTGTGCGAATCTGATTATTACGTTTTTTACAAAATATCGCATCAAATTTTCTGACATTTATCATAAAATTGTATTAATATCTATAGTATTTGAAATGAAAAATAAATATATATATATATATATATATAACATTTGTCACATAAATGAGTTTATACTAGTGCTCTTCAAGTAAGCATTCACACCATGTTAAGTACAATGTTTCATTCATTCCATTGTAACTGTTTGTTTGCAGGTGGTCCAGGAGTACGAGCGTGCAGTGATATTTCGGCTGGGGCGACTCATGAAGGGCGGAGCCAAAGGACCGGGTAAGAGCTGGATCTAAAAATAGCCCCTGCTTCTCCCAATCAATATATCCGGATGGACTCTTCGCTATTCTTGGATCATTTCCTTTCACTTCACGCTCTTTTTTTTTTTATTTATTTCTCTTTTTTTTATTTGCATTTTGCTTTTTCATTTCTTTTTCTTTTTTTTATAAGCTTTATTTTTTCTTTACCTGCGCACGTGCGAAGGGCGCAAACTTCTTCACCGCCCCGGCACAGCTGCGAAAGATATGATAAACAAATTTCACTTTTCGTAAAACTTCAATTACGCGAAGTGCCAAAGTAACTGCAATGCCATTCCACCCCCTGCCCCCTCGCCACGACTTTTTTTTCTTCGAATTCTCAATTTTTTATAGAAACACGTACAATGCACCTCTTTGTCCCATTTCTTTCTTCTTTTTTTTCCCTTGGTTAATTTTTTCTTTTGCTCCATGACAAATATTTTCATTTGATGTTTTCAGTTTGCTTATTTTTTGTTTTAAAGTTCAGAAACTCTCTAGATTAGCAGAATAGAGAATCATAAACGATCGGTGAAAAAAGTACATTTGTGTTTTGCAAATATGAAAAACAGTGATGAATTCGGAATACATGATCTTTTTGTGCACTAAAATGTATTTATTTGTGTTAAAATACTAACAAAATATATTTTCCAGACTGAAACTTTTAATTAAATTCAAATTTTTCACAAAAAAGTATAAGTTTATTTTTGTTCTGTTTTCTATTCTTTTCTAATTAGTTTTAATTCGATTTTAAAACATATGCATTTTAAATTTGCAGAATAGTGTCTTTTAAATGAAAATATCTATCCCAAATTCCATCATTCCAAAAACAGCGTTTAATTTATTAAATATAAAGATAAAAAATTAATTAAAATTAAAATTTTAATTTTTCCGCAACAAAGTGTTTGAGAAACGATGCAAGAAAAATAGTTAATCTTTTAAAATTGTATTGTAAAAAAATTCTATCAGCAGAAATAGTAAGTAAAGTTGTTGGTTAGAAGAAATATTGGAGGGGGGCTTGCAGAAAATTTGTTACGTTAGTAAATTTATTAAAAGATAATTATTGGAGAGAAATTCGCTCAGCAAGTTTCAGCATAAGTCTTTAAAATATCAATTTCCATTGCATAATATTCTTTAATACCAATATTAGTTAATAAATTTTATTAAAAAGATATAATCTTATCAATTAAATTTCACATAATCAGAAATCATGTAAATCATAATTTTTAAACATTAAAATGAAAACATATTTTGAAGTCTCTAGTATAATTCTAGTAACATGAAATAAACGAACTATATTTAAATGACACAAAAAATTAAAGTGTCAGTACAAAATTAAGCTACTTGTGCGTTGCCGTGTTAAAAATAGAATAAGTTAAAGAAGAAACGGTAAAAAAAGCATAATTTTATTAATTGAAAGCATAATGTAATGTTAGTACCAAAATTCAACAGCATGAATGAAGTACCCAAATTGCGAAATTTTGAATCTACAAATGATTAGCATTTCTCACACGTTTAAGATACTCATAATAGGTGCTTGTTACGCTACCAACAAGCGCTATATAAAAGAAACAAGTAATATAAAAAAAATTTAAGTCAATTTTTTCTACTACGAATACTACTACAATTACTACGAATAAAAATTGTATTTTAGTTACTTTTTATTAAATAGTTACAATTAACATAAATGTGTATATACATATGACAGAATAACAATATTAAGTGAAAAATAGAAAGCGAGTTCCATTTTCCTTTCTATACATAGTGTTAGACTATTTTTGTTTGTTTGTTACTGTTTATTCATTAATTTCATTTAATTTTTCTAATAAAATCGTACAGTAAAAAAAGAAATCATATTCTCAGAAATTAGGACATTCTAAGTGGGATTCGAAACCCCGACCTTTGGATTAGAAGTCCAACGAGCTATCCATTGCGCTACAGGGACACAACGAATTATTTTCCATTCTATATATGCTGTTGGACTATTATTTTTTTTTGTTACTATTTATTATTTTTTTAACTTAAGTAATGAATTAATATTTTAAAAAATTGTATTAATATTAAGTGTAATCCACTACAAGTTTTAAAAAATGTATTTAAACTTGAATGGATGTATAGAAAACATTTTATTAATGATTGAAACTTTGAACAAGATATATATAGTATATAGAGAGAGTGAACTAATAGTAGGAACTGAAAAAAGCAATTTTGAAGGAGTGGAATTCCTTTTTCGTGTGTCTGTTCTGTGTGATCTGCAGTGTGAAAGTGAATACGAATGTCATTCCAGTACTTTTTGAGTTCGATCGAGCAAAAATCATTGTCGGTAAAAGGAAACGAATTCTGAGAAATCAGTAATTGTGTTGACGTAACCTAACCCCAGTGATGCAGATCAATAATCGATGGACACAGGAGGGAACGACTGACCAGAGTACCGATTGCACCAGCCTCGTAACACCCCTACATGTGACGACAGCATATTATGCTCATGGCAGTAATGGATTTCTCTGCCGCATTACATAAACAATACCGCAACAAAATACGGTTTGTTATACAACAATCGGTACCTCCATAAAGCATTTGACGTCGTTTGTTGCGCAGTCTATTATCTTGTCGCATAACTACAGGAATTTGAATCTAAGAGATAACCTGGATAACCGACCTGGACCTGGATAACCGAATAGACCTGGACCTGGATAACCGAATAGACCTGGACCGACAATAGACCTGGATAACCGAATAGAACGACGTTGTCTTCACTAGCAAATCATTCTCCTGTCTCTAACACCATGATTTGGTTGGATTATAAACTAGAGATCAAGGACAGAAGCTGGTGAACTGTTTCCTTATTAATCGCCATATTGGTCTTAAACCTGATATTATGGTTTGCGGAGACACCGTTATGATTTCAACTCTTGCACTCCTCCTTGCCCCCATTGGCAGTACAATGTCCAACCAGCGCTTATCACTGTGATTTTAGATCCTTCGGCACTCCATACTTTCAGACCTTGCCTTGTGTCTGCATTCCAGCAGGACAGTGCGTGAACTCGCGGGGCACGCAATGTTCGGCACACCACCCACCAGATTGCATTGCTGCTTTGGCCTTTCCATATACATATATATTCTACCGCTCTGTCGTCTATAAAACATGCATGCTCGTTGATTGGAGAACGACTATCCCGGCATACACCAAATCAACTTAGGCAAGGGGCGGAAGCAGCATGACTGTGCCTTATCCAAATACTGTTTCCTTCATTGTCGAGGCGCATTGCAGCGGCTATTGCCACTCTTGCTCACTCAGTGCTGATATCAGCATTTTTCTTCCCTCGCAAATAGCTTTTCACATTTGTTTTCTGTGTCTCCTCATTAATAAGGCTTCTTAGAGTTATATTTTGGATGGTCAGCAGTGATATTTGATAAATGGTTAGCCCTTAATATTAGTTTTTTTTAATAAAAAAGTACGTAGTTAGTTTTTGAAAAATGTCTTAAGCTTTTTAATTTTTACAATGTCAATTGTCAAGGAGATTACTTTCCCCCTTTACTCATCTGGAAAATATACTCTTTGTTGATACCTATTTTGTTCTGAGTCAATTTTTGTGATATTTTTGATTACTGTAGCCTTTGATACATTGTAGCTAATTAGATAGATAGTCCAATTCCACACAAAAAAAATGTCGTTACGTTTTCTTAAAGCCTCACACATAAAATAACAACGCTTAAGATTTTAAAAAACGTTGTTTGTTGTTGTAGGATGTTATTAACAGAATCTCCCCCCCCCCTTCTTTTCCAGGTATCTTTTTCATCATCCCCTGCATTGACACTTACTGCAAAGTGGACCTGCGCACAGTTTCCTTCGACGTACCTCCGCAGGAGGTGAGTCTTGATCCTATTCTGAATCTGAAAAAAAATTCTATCTCTAGAATTGTGAATTAGTCCGAGATTAATTTCTAGTAAATATATGAAGACATTTTTTTCAGTAATTAGGGAGAATTTTTTGGAATTTAACCTTTAAAAGACGGATAGTAGAGAGCAGTGGTCTTTAAACTGTGTTCCAAGGAATCCTGGGGTTCCACGAGTCACAATAAAAAATCGAGAAAAAATAAATATGTATGCAAAATT
This sequence comes from Trichonephila clavata, assembly GCA_019973975.1. Classification (NCBI taxonomy): domain Eukaryota; kingdom Metazoa; phylum Arthropoda; class Arachnida; order Araneae; family Nephilidae; genus Trichonephila; species Trichonephila clavata. Next base: position 288,785 of record BMAO01022909.1, read on the forward strand.
GATTCACGTTCTCTGTGAAGTTTGTACAGTTACAAATATCTAAAGTTCATCCTATTAATTAAAATGGAAAATTTTTTATTTACATAAATTGACTTTATTTTACACTTTTTTAAATTTTTATATTATAATATATTAAAAGAATATTAAAACTTTTCATCTTATATATATATACTTCTACTAGATTTTGAATATTATATTGTTTACTATCTCGGGTTCTACGAGATAATTGTATCCTCGTAAGTTCGCACAATGTCTTGCACAACTCAATAGTTCTCTAATGGAAAATGTACATTTTTACATCTGTGGAAAACAACACCCATATACTGAAGGAAAGGGAACAACATATATCAACAGTTCATGTTAAAATCTAAATTTTAGGTTGCAAATTCATGCAAAATACACGAAATTTCTCACACACCTATAAACAGTTTAATGCCAATCAAAGCATCGTGCTCAAATGAAATATATTTCTCAACTTAAGTGGTGACAAAAATAAAGTATAAAAACAAATTAACGCAATGTGATTGCGTTTAATATCCATAGACCTAGTCTTCGACAGTTTGTGTAAAAAATACTAGAATATATCCTAGTTACTAAATATAATGAATGGGTAGGTGACACTTGAATCACAAATTAATATTATTAATGAGTAAATTATATTTAAAAAAATTTAGAACATTTTAGTTATACTCTCTTTTTTTATATAATTGCTTTTACATAAAGTACCTATAACATGTTGATCTACTTTATTTTGATATATATTATTTGAAGTATATATATATGAACTTGGAATAGGGTTCTACGAAAACACTTTCTAGTTCTAGGGGTTCCATGAGTTGAAAAAGTTTTAAAACCACTGGTATAGAGGAAAATGATCTTTAGGACAGGCTACCTTTCCCCACTTTAAATCAATGATTCATACTACAGATGTCGATGGGCAGTGGCAAAGATATAAAATACTACTGTTCTTCTGAGCAATGGGCATCTTTGCTGTTTTGAAAATAAAGGAGTTGTTGAAAACTTTACATCCCCTTTTAAATATTCACATTCGGTCGAGTTATAGAGATTCATGAGTTTTGGCACACAACGTGGTGTTCGGAAAAGAGCCAAGAAGCATAAAAGCTTCTAAGTAAACATTTGAATTATGTCCGTTTTCTTACGAAGTTATTCCTTTTGGTAGGAACATTGACCCACCGTTTTATAAAGATTAATATTCTCGATCTCTTCAATATGGTGGTTTGGGGTCGTGGTAGCATATTGGTCAGGGTCACTGACTCTCAGCTGGCAATCATGTGTTCGAACCTTGACCCCTCAGGGGGCTCACCTTCTTTAGGTGAGTACGGGTTTCACGCTCCCGAGGGACCCCAGTGATCTTTATTTTCCCCTCTCCCCTCTCCCCTTTTTTTCTTTTGGACATTTGTTTGCTTTGGGGAGTTCCTTTGGTTTATGGTTTTTGTGATAAGATATCACTGTTTTAATTACATAACCCACGATTATTGCTTTCCTATTAATTTCATAACATTGTTTAAGCAAAAAATTGAAAAAGTCAAAAAAATTTAAAAGATATGTTTTAAAAACTTTAAAAAAAATCCTCTTTTTTTGAATTAACATAGTAACAAGTCGGCGGCGTATCAATACCGATCTGCTGCGTACCTAGCCCTTAGCTCTAAGGGGTCTCAGTACCACCCTGTAGCCTCTTCCGCGAGGAATACTATTTGGGCAGTGGAAAGGACCCTTGCGGGGAAGGGTATGCGGCGGAAGAGTTGCGTGCGTCGCTGGCGACGGCTTTGAGGTACGTTCTGCCGAAAACGTCCTAGAGGTTGAGGGCCTTGGTAGCGGATGGCTAGGCAGCGGGGACTCGTTCATATCGAGAAATACTCCTTGGCTTCGGCCTTGGATCGTGCCCAGCAGCACGTTATGGGGGTTTCCCCGCCGTCTAGCTTTGAAGAATCCTCCGGCGGTTCCACTTGGCACGTTAGAAAAGTGTGGGAATTCGGGGTCTGGCGGTGGCCCCGATGGAACTGGAAGGAATCCGTGTAGCCAAAAATATGATGACAACTAAAGAGAATATGGTTTTGCCGCCTCCTATGGAGACAAATAATATATCTTTAGCGCCATCAAATACTCTCTCCTGGGCTGACCGGGTCGAGAACTCGACCCCGTCATTGAGTCCAGGAACTTCTTCGTGCGACGAAGGAGGCCAGATTCCGTCAACTCCTCCCATTGTGGAGCAACAATTGCATCTGACTGCCCGGTTTTTCATCATTAAAAAGAATGACGACAATTTTCTTAAAGTTTCACCTTTCTTAATTCATAAGGCAATCACGAGTGCCATAGGAGCTGTTAAGACGATTCGGAAGATGCGATCTGGGGACCTGTTCCTCGAAGTTACATCTTCCAATCAAGCTTCAGCTCTTATGAATCTAAAGAAAATGGCCCATTTTGACATTACAGTCACTCCACACACCAGTTTAAATTTTTCCCGTGGCGTTATCTCGGCTGCGGATTTGTTGGACGTGGACACCGACGAGATTCTTGATAATTTGCGCGAGCAAAAGGTCTGTGGAGTCAGACGAATCACAATTAGGCGGGATGGACAGGTGCTAAATACAAAGCACCTCATCCTGACCTTCTCGACTCCTGACCTTCCACAGGCCGTAAAGGCTACCTATCTCAACTGTCCAGTTCGAGCCTACATTCCAAATCCGCTGCGCTGTTTTAATTGTCAGCGATATGGCCATTCTAAAACCACTTGTCGAGGTAAATTTACCTGTGCTCATTGTGTGGAGACAGGCCATGATAGTACAGACTGTAAACTGAAGGAACGCTGTGTTAACTGCAATGGAGATCATCCTTCTTGTTCTCGTGCTTGTCCGACTTGGAGTACTGAAAAAGAAATTACGACCCTGAAAATTAAAAATAATATGTCCTACCCTGAAGCCTGTCCTCACGCATACCGGTCCCAGGAGTTAGTTACGCTAGTGTCGCAAAAAAAAACATTTAAAGACAGTTCGACACAATATTCAGATCCTGAAATAAAAACGGCGGAAAAGAACTCTCCCCCTCCAACTCCAAAGAAAATAGTTACTCCAAGACCTTCTAGCACTTCGCCTAAAAGACCAAAGAGTCGAAGATCCCGTCAACGAGAAATGAATTCTGTAAGACCCAAAAAGAAAATGTCTAATTTTTCGAAAAAACCCCATCCAGTGGATGATTCGGAAACAATCCAATTACATTCATCGGATGAGGAATTTATGGACATAGTACCGGGTCCTTCGACTCCTAGCTCCGAAGGCGGAGCGAATGCAATGTTATAATGGTCTCCTTTGTTTCATGGAACTGCCGTGGTTTGAGGACTAAACTCGATTATCTCAAATCCATCGTATCCACGTACCAGCCCGCATGTGTTGCTCTTCAGGAAACTTTTCTGAAGAGTACCATGACAATGCGAGTGCGTGGTTATAATTGTGTACGACGGGATGTAGAGGGCAATGCATCTCCAACTGGAGGTGTATGCCTTTTCACGTCCCATCTTTATCCCAGTAAAGTCGTCACACTGCACACATCATTACAGGCTGTGGCTGTACGGATACATATCCATTCTTTAGTCACAGTCTGTTCTGTTTATTTACCACCCAATGATGTTGTGAAGCAAGTGGATTTGAATCAATTAGTCAGTCAATTGCCAGCTCCTTTTATTTTTCTCGGTGACTTTAACGGACACAGCCCTCTGTGGGGGCAGGATGATACAAATTCTCGTGGGCGGCAGATCGAACAGTTGATCTCTGATCACTGTCTCTGTCTGCTTAACAACGACGAGAAAACGTATTTTCATGCACCCACGAGGACATTTCACTCCCTCGATCTTGCCATTTGTTCGCCAACACTGCTACCGATGTTGAATCTTGAGGTTGAACGAGATCTATACAAAAGTGATCATTTCCCTCTCCTAGTCTCGCATGTTAATGGTGCGAGGGCACAATATCGCCCTCTCACATATCATTTTCATCGCGCTGACTGGGATAAATTCACACGGCTAGCGGTTATCACTGGCACAATGATCCAGAGCAGGGAAGTTGATGATGCCATATTTAACGTCACTGAAGCTATTCGAAATGCTGCCGATGCAGCCATTCCGAAAACATCTTATTCTATTCGGAAGCTGTGCAAACCATGGTGGAATTCTTCCTGCCAACAAGCAAAAAAGGAACAAAGGAGGGCGTGGGGTATTTTCAGGAGATACCCCACCACAGAAAATCTCATAGCGTTCAAACGTGCAAAAGCGTCAGCTCGTAGAATTCGACGTCAAAGTCAGAGAGAATCTTGGATCCAGTATATATCTTCAATAACATCGTCCACTACAAGTCTACAGTTATGGAGAAAGGTGAAAGTCGCGAATGGCCTTTATCGGGACTTTACCATTCCGATATTGGAAACATCGTCGGCTATTTATTCGTCGCCTGTTGATGTAGCCAACTTGATTGGCCAAACATTTGCTAGTGTGTCCAGCTCCGATTCATATAGCCCTGTATTTCAGGCAACTAAGAGTCGTTTAGAGCGGACACCTATCAACTTCAGGTGTCGACAGCCTGTACCATACAACTGTGACTTTGACATGTGGGAATTCAAGAGGGCCTTATCATCGGCCCATAATACTAGTCCAGGTCCTGATGGAATATCTTATGAATTGCTTCGCCATTTGAACAAGGATTCACTAGTAAGACTCCTGTACCTATTCAACCGAATATGGAGGGAGCAGGTGTATCCAACTCAATGGCAAGAAGCCATAGTGATTCCCATCCTAAAACCTGGAAAAGATCCAAAGGACCCTCTCAGCTATCGACCGATAGCACTCACGAGCTGCCTTTGTAAGACACTAGAACGTATGGTCAATGCCCGTCTCGTGAATCAGCTAGAAAAGAACCGATGCATTCCTCTGTTTCAGAGTGGCTTCCGTAAGGGAAGGTCCACTCTCGATAATATGATATTGCTGGAAAGCAAAATAAGAAAAGTTTTGTCCGGAGGAACCATCTGGTTTCTATCTTCTTCAATATCGAGAAGGCATATGATCGTACTTGGTGCTATGGGATCCTTCGCACTCTTTTTGATTTTGGTTTTATAGGCAATTTGCCAATATTTATAAAAAACTTTTTAAATCTCCGCACTTTTAGAATAAGACTGGGTGGCACTCTTTCTTCTCCTTTTACTCAAGCTGAGGGTGGGCCTCAGGGGAGTATTTTGAGCGTCACCCTTTTTATATGTCATATTTCACCCATCTTAAATATTTTATCGCCCTCTATACAGGCATCTTTATACGTTGATGACCTGCAAATTAGTTGCGAAGGCTCGGACATGCGACATATTGAGCGACAGTTACAAACTGCCGGCAATAATATTATTAAATGGTGCGACACGAACGGTCACAGTATTTCTGCGAGCAAGAGTTGCTGCGTGCACTTTTGCCGCAAACGGGGTATTCATCCCGACCCCGAAATACGCATCCGTGATGTACAAATTCCCGTAGTCCCCGATGTACGTTTCCTCGGAGTAATTTTCGACCGCCGACTCACTTTCCTTCCGCATATCTTACATTTGCGGAAGAAGTGTGAAAAGTCTTTAAACCTCTTGAAGGTGTTATCCAACACCTCTTAGGGGGCGGATCGAACATCATTACTCAGAGTGTATCAAGCCAGCGTACTTTCTCGTATCGACTACGGATGTGTTGTATACGGATCGGCGTGCAATTCTGCTCTAAAAAAATTTGACCCTGTCCATCATATGGCATTGAGAATCTGCTCTGGTGCGTTTCGCACATTCCCAGTGCAGAGTCTCTACGTCGACACAAACCAGCTTCCTCTGGATTTACGACAGGAAGCTTTCACTTACCTATTATTTTAAGGTCTTGTCCTTACCTTCCCATCCTTTAAAAAACATTTACATCAGTACCAGCATGAAGAGATTATATGATCCCCGGCCATCTAACAAGCGGCCATTTATGGATAGGATGAAGCTCATACTCTCTGATCTCGACCTACCTAACGTGGACATCCAGCAACGAAACCTTTGGCGATTTCCACCCTGGAATATGCCACGTTTGCACTATATAAACCCTTTTGCCTCGTACAGTAAAACCACTGTCCCATCTGTTGTCTTTCAGCGCCTTTTCTCTTACCATCGCAGTCGGTATAGTGCGTATTCGCCCATCTTTACAGATGGTTCGAAACGTGCAGGTTACGCATGCTGTGGCGTCGTGATTGAAGATAACATGCTCGGTTATAGGCTCGACACTTCTTGCAGTGTTTTCACTGCCGAAGCTGTCGCCATATACCGTGCACTTCAATTAATCGACTCCTGTTCACCTCGTAAATACTACATCTATACTGATAGCATGAGTGTATTGGAAGCGCTTGAAAATTACAACGATCGGTGTCATCCAGTGGTGTGTAATGCACTCGACATCGTTAGTCGATATATAGCAAAGGTTTTGATATATTGTTTTGCTGGCTACCCAGCCACATAGGGATTATTGGCAACGAGCAGGCGGACAGTGCGGCTCGGTCGGCGACGACCTTTTTTCCACTAGCTGTTCCGCTATCAGATATGAAGCGTGTCATCCGGCATCATATTTTTACAGCATGGCAGGAATCATGGAGTCAGCAGTTGGATAACAAACTGCACTCTGTGAAACCTGTCATTGGAGCATGGCCTGTGATGCCAATGCGAAGGACTGATGTCTTCGCGTTGGTCATACTCGCTTCACACACAGGCATTTGTTGTTGGGGGAAGATGCTCCTCAATGTCCTTCATGTAAGGTATTGTACACAGTGCGTCACATTTTAATCGATTGTCCTGTTTTTAAGCATCATCGTATCACTTTTTTTCATACATCTGTTTTATCCTTGTCTGATTTGGTGGGGGAAACCCCCCACCAAAATCTGTTTGCTTTTATTTTTAAAATTGGATTTTTATACCTCATTTGACAAAATAATTTTAAACTATTTTAACTTTAATTTTTATGTATGTGCATGCAGGCATGCACATATATAAATATATATTTTATATTTCATCGGCTTTTTTAAATACTTTAACAAACGTATGGCGCAGTTTAGCCAAAATTGGCTCTTGCGCCAGTAAACACTACAGTCACTCACTCACTCACTCGAGCCTTGAACCGCTGAAGACCCCGCCTTGCAAAGAGGCCGATGCACGTTAAATATGTCGAGGCCGTTGATGTGGTGTGGAAATTAGGGGAGGGAACTGTCAGCTCTTCGTCACTTGGTTAGAAATGACATCCATCGCCAATAGCCTTTGTTCAGCTTTGTAGTGCTGCGTAAATTTAACTCTCAACAGGGTGGAGGTGAGTTCCGTAATTGGTGGAACTTGATTCATCAGCGGAATGATTTCTGCTTTGGAAATGCAATTTAGCCTCAGTCCTAGCACTTGAGCCGAGTTTAGGTAAGATATCAACTCGGTTTGTCTGATTATGTTGTCTGTAACCTGCTATGTTTTACCATTGCAAACTTATTACAATCTTCAGAAGCTGGCATCACTTTTTAGTGCACCAGTGGCACCATATAGGTGATACCAATTGTCGCAAATAATTTAGACGCCCAGTTTCCTTCCCGGAGGGAGGCACTTGAGCTCTGATGACGAGATCTTGTTCTAGGAATTACCCAAGCCAAACAGGAACTCTAGGGATCTTCTACGTGCCGTATAATCATATGACATGGGCACTGTCGATTTTCTGCATCATGAAAATCCACAGACTTGACCGGGGTTGAACCCACAACCTATGTGCAGAAGGCCAGCGACAAACCAACCACGCTACCCAGGTGTCGGTGAAAAATATACTTTACATTTGTAAAAAATATTTAATAATCCTTTAAACTCTCTATACAGGGTGGTCCTGAATTCATGGTACAAACTTTAAGGTTGATACAGGACATTTTAACAATCATTTATTATATAAGAATGCATGGCCACAATTGTGACGTAGTGAGTCACGAACAGGAGAAATAAAAGCAGAGAAATAGAGTTATATCGGTTGGTTGAGTTGCTGGTAGGGGGCAGTAGCTGTCTATCCGCCGTTCAACGGGCTATATCTCAGTAAGGGAAAAATCCATTCGCAACTGTGCTGACGTCTACGATGGGAGACTTTACGTATACGAATGCAGACATGCATTATATGTAGGGCCGTGCAAATGTTTCACGCACTGTTTCCTGGTCGACGAATGCGCCAAATCATATAATTTTTCATCAGTTACATCGTCAACTTCGTGAAACACATTCGTTCCACGTCACCAGACATAATGCTGGCTGATGAAGAGCTGTAAGCAGTCCAAACCTGGAAGAAAGTACCTTGAACGTTATTACTGATAGATCCGAGTCAAGTACAAGTTGCCCATCACGTAAGGGTGAGTCATCAGACTATTTGTAGAGTGTTAAATGAAAATCGTTTGGGCCCCTCTTCCATTTTCAGTGAGTGCAAGCTTTGAATCCGGCAGGCTCCCTTCTCCGACTGCCAGTTGGCGGTACAGAGAGGTGTGCTGCAGCTGGACTTCAAAGCTCATGTGCTGAACAGTTAGTGTAAACATTGCCAAAGACGCTTCTGTTTCGGCTTCACCGTGTCACTTGCACCCAGATATTCCTATACAATAAATGATTTTTACAATGTCCTGTACGTACCCTTAAAGTTTGTACCATGAATTCGGGACCACCCTGTAGATTACAGTACATGATCAGCTAAAATATGCATATGAAAGATACCTCATGCAATCGCATGTTTTCCCAATGGATGTGTGACAGAAAAAACTACTATTAAAAACTACTTCATTTTGCTTTAACTCCTTTTCCTTAAAAACACCAATATCGCATGCTCTAGTTTATAGTTTATCAATGACACGAGGGATAATTCAGTGCTGACTTGGTTTCAATACAGCAAAAATCGAAAGGAAAAACGTTTATTTTTCTAGACTTGCTAATGTTTCACCATTGAACATGATTAGAAATTCATTTTAAGACATACAGAAATAAAAATAGGACTTCCTTGAGTATTTCAAAATTTCAAAACGCGTGAATTCTACGTAACCATGGCAGCGAGCTCAGCTCAGGTTAGGAATTCGAGTCCTGATTTTACTGGGGGGAAAATTCCTCCGTGTTGTAGGACGGATGCACTCAGTCGAGGATCCAGTCTAGAGAGTTCACCTCGGATATAGGGAAGAGTCGGGTGTTATGGAACGCCCTATTTACATTTCTAAAAATAACTTGTGGTTTCTGATATAAAAAATCTCCTCCAAAATCATCATGGATATAAACTACAGATGATTGTAAGGAATGATCACTTTTCAAAGGAAATTATATTTATTTTGTTGTTATAAAATATTTGATTTAAATAAAAATGATAAACGGAGAGCATTAGGGAATAGTCGAGTATCATGGAATAGGTAGTTTAAACCATTGGAAAACTTCATAAAATGTAGTTATTTTTAGCTGTAAGAGCCCTATTTTCAAAAATACATGAAAGTCATTTCTATTTTGACAAAAGTCACAAATGTAACCTACTTCAGAACAATCAGACAAAAAGCAGTTGAAACATTGAATCCAAATTTCCCCTTGTTGGTCTTCAGAGAATTTTCCGTTACACAAGATACATTCGGCGTCTTTATTATCTGGTTCTTCAATTGATGACATGAAGTCTATTACAAATGACACATACTCGCGCGACATTTTTTCTTGGAAAAAGAGCCTTTAAACGGAAGGACAAAACAATGTCGGCTAAAGAATGACCGCAATTCTTTTAGTGTACATTAAGCTTACCTTTAGAGATAAAATCACGTGTGTACTAGTATGTTAAAATGCTGGAAAACTTACCCGCAGAAACTTTTGAAAATCGCAAAACAACTCTTGGTTCTGTAGCGAGTGATACGACTACAACGAGTGGCCAGCTCTCTTTGCAATGCAGTTTTTCGTCAGGAATTCAAGGTTTTCCCACGCATTACCAGCTACAGAGCCCAAACCTTGATATTCCATATTCCACAATACCTGACCCTCGCCTAGTTTTTGTCACATGACCCTGATTCAAAATGACGAAGTCCGTGTTGCTGCCGGCATTAATTAACAATCAATCAATTCCGAATTCCTGCCGAACGCTTCTTCGCAGTTCAGATTGTTTTGATGTATTGTGCATTAATTCCACACTTTTAAAACTACAGTGAGGGAGATGTCATTTGACCGTGGTTCAAAATTAAGACTTTCGTCTCCAATACTCTCGTGTTGCTTTAGAGGGGGAAGTGAATCAAGTTTGAAGCCACACGAGGGCTATTGGTGGAATGACCAAAGAGCTCACAACCGAAAGACTTCAAAGCTACAAGCTGGTCTCCTTTAAAACAGCAAACTCCACGCTCAAGTTTTATCTAACAAAAATCTTATCGCTTACATTTTTTACAGGAGAACACAAAAGCAAATTTACGTAACTCTTGCAGAGAAGTTCAGACTTTCAGTTACAAACTGCACAGGGAATGTTATGTGAATTGATTTCAAAATGTATCAGGCAATGTGAATTGTTAAATTTCACAATTCACTCACAATTTCAAAATGTACACTGGAATGAAAAATATACCAAGCTAAAAGGAAAGCAGGGTAAGAGGAAGAAAAAAAGTAACACATTTGAATCTGTCTCTACTTCTGTTCACATCTGTATTCGAATTCAAATTATATTGCCTTCGAATATCTATTCGAGGACATATACAACGAATATTTCCAATAGTGACAATAGTTAAGTACAAAAAAACAGAAAAAAATGTAAGAAAAATAAAATGGAATAAAATTTGACCCTAAACTCAGGTTATGCATCTATTAAAACATAGGTTCCCAACCTTTTTTGAACTGGCGCTCACTTTTCTAATAAATATTTCGATACCACCCCCTCACACTTTAGAGAAATAAGAGTGTACATATTACATAGTGAAAACAGGAGTTAAGTTCTAAAAAAAATATCCTATTACTAATAGAATATATTTTTTTAATTTAATTTTTCTCTAAAGCCCCAATTTTTTGCATGCGAATCTGAAATAGTTATTGCCACAAATATATTTAAAGGTGTAATATTATATATTTTAGTGATAGGTAGGATATATATTATTGGAATTGAAACGCTATTGAATTTCTTCTTCATTTAAAAGAGTGGAATAAAAGTCTTAGCTTACCTGTTATAAGACAGGTAGGGATTTTGATGATACGTAGTAATTCATAATAAACTAATGCTTTCAAAATAAATATAAATTGACAGTTTCAGCCTTTAAAGAATCACGTAAATTTCTGGTTAACATATTTAATTATGTTACTTGGATAATATACGTAATGAAATGCAGTGGACGAACTATTTTTTCCTACTGCTCACAGACAAAGACAACCCTTGCACTCAGAAATTAAAAAAAGCCCTATATCTCTCTCTCTCATTCAATTTAATGCAGGTCTGAATGTAATGCAATCTTTAAGTTTTTCATCCACTTCCCGAACTACCGAAATATGTTAATCTTCGTACAGTGATATAGAAATGATTTAAATATATACAATCAACGTAAGTAAACAGTATTAAAGTTTACTTTTGTTAGTAAATCAGCGTGTTTTTTTAGTCTTCTTTGGTTCATCTGCCCAAGCCCCTCCGTGTCATCTCAACGCCCCCTAATTTTCTCTGGGTCTTTTAATGCCCCCCTGAAAGCCTCCAACGCCCACGTTGAGAACCTATGTATTAGAATGATGCCACCACACTTTCTTTCAATACTTTTCCTCGTTATTTCCCGGTCAGCCTTATATAAATGAATCAATACTGGAAGGAAGGTGATTGATTCATTTTAGATTCCTTTTCTTTAGATGAATGCTCCAATACAGCAAAAATGATCCAATCTCATTAAAGTAAAAGGAACCCTTATACTTCATTTTTATTAATGATAGATTGAAGCCAATTCTTTTAGTGTTTTCAGATGAGGAGACTAAATGAAAATCATTAATCAGAGGACATGAAAACAGGTAGTGGTCAGCCTCTCCAACAGAGCCGCTAATGTTAATCGGGGTTAGTTTTGAATTTAAAATGATGCAATTAAAAAACAAACGAGCCATAGCAATTTAAGAATTGTGTAATGTAATTTTGGAGATTAATATCTAAGTTGGGATTGGGTAAGAAAAATTTAATTCGTAACCAGTATTAGACAAATTCTCATAGTCCTCAATCAATCTATTTTGAAGAATTTTTATGACATTATATAGGAGCAAAGTGCCGAAATACCTGCCTTTATATCATTAATATTTACAACTTAAGCACAATCTGAAATGCTTTAAAAAAAATTTATGAGCCTTATGTAACTCAGAAAAATAACCTTTGCGATAGAGTTTATTCCTTATTAGATTAAGGTGTAGTCGACTCTGACTAATTTGAAGTTGGAGGAACCAATGAAAAGCTTCGAATTATCAAGAGGGTTTGAAAAAAAAAACTGCCAAAATACACGAAGAGAAATTTTTTCTAACACATTTAAATTTGAAATTGTGTAGTAAAGCAACAATTATACATATACATAAAGTTATTTTAAAGCATTTTTAAAAAGTACGTGTTGTATAGTATAAATTTTAAACAGAAGTTAAAAGTCCTATATTAGAAGAATACATTTATGTATTAATTAATTTTTTTGACAAATAATTCTGTTATCTTTTTTTTATGGCATTCAGTCTAATTTTGTCAATAGATTTTTCTAGAATATATGACACTTGAAAAAGATCCGCATCAACATGATTTGAAGAAAAAAGTTGCCTTGTTGGGTTTAGTGACACTTTAGCTTCTGTCAGTGAGTGAGTGAGTGAAAATAAACGTCGCACTGTTCAGTTACACGAGCGCTTTTGGCGACGGACCTCGCAATTTTGAACCACGGTCAAGTGACGAGGACGACACCTGAGCTGGCAACCCCTCTCCTAACTATCACACTACACCAACGGGAGGATGTTTGAGCTCTCAACAGATTAAACGCGTGCATCACTCCCCTACACGGCGGGTCTTAAGTGGCACTGGGATCGAACTCGTGACATGCCAGCCACGATTCAATACCTAGACCACTCTGCTACCGCGGCCTTTGCTTCTATCAGAGTTATCGGTCATCAAAGAGGCTACGTTACAAGGGAGACAAACAGGACAATATAACACAAAACATATTAAGCTCCAACCTGTTTGCTACAAGACTCTACATGATAGTGAGTGTTTGAAAAGTCGAGAGTTTTATTAGATCACTTCGGATTATGGCGTGTTGTAGTCTGGCCGGCTACAGATTTACTTCGTAATATTGAGTGTACCAAAACGTATTGTTTTAGTTCAAAATGTCAAGAGTTTTTCAAGGGGTTGAGCATATACTTTGAATTAGAGAGAAGTTCGTATTATCGAAAGTTTGAATTACCGAGAGTCGACTGTATTTGGATAAATTTGGTGATAAATTGTCAATGTAAACAATTTTAACGTTGTTGGTAACAGCCCACAGGCTGAAAATCCAATCGTGGATATGTCTACTTTCCTTCCCGCGAACCTGGTCTCAACTCCGATTTTTGATCCGTGTACACCTCCCATTCATTCAGGCCTTAGAACTCATTAAAGTAAATAATTCGATCATAGAGTAGAGGGAAATAAAATTTAAATGGTAAGAGACAATCAATAGTAAATTAAGGTTTCAAAGTTTCCTGATGTGGTAATTAAGAAAAGCTTTATTAACGGAATGATGAATTGGAGGAGTGCCAGATGTGACTTGTAACGTGAAAAGTTCTATTACCCTTTCGTGATTTTTAACGAATTAATTCTTTAAATAGTTTAGTATTTTGATATGATAAAGAGGGAGCAAGCCATTTCAGAATTTCCCACCACAAATAATGATAGATTCAATCATCCATAATTAGAAGGTTTTAAAGTCAGATTTAGAAAAAGATATTGAATTTCAAATTATAGACAACTGCTAAATTCTTTCTTTAAAAAACGTATGGGAGGGAAATAGGAAAGAAAGGTTGTCAATAATTTAGGTTCAAGCATTTTGCATCATTTTTTTTCATAATTTGCATACAATTTCCATAATTAAGAAATATTTAACTATAAAAATATTACTCTTATTAAAATGCTCAGTCTATATAAAAACTCCCGTCTCGCAGCTATTTTAAAGTCGGAACCATTTCTTTTCTCAAATCTATGGAATTTATTTGAGTGCAATTAGATGAATCCGAATTTTCTTCCAATGTTAGAAAGTATTTTCAAATATTTCCCATCCTTATGATTTATTCTTTCATATTGCTTAGATTATGTTCAAATAATACTAGAAAGAGATAATCCGTATAATTAATGGAATGGAATAAACATTTGTTTTTAGAATTTAAAATGAATGGTTATCGATTCGATTTGTACAGACTGAAGAATCAAATTTCTTATAATTTTATAACAGAGCAGGGATCTTCAAACGGTGTTCGACGGAACCCTGGAGCTCCACGAGACGAACCCAAGAGGTTCCACGAGTCACAATAAAACAAAAATTGAAAAGAAACTTGTAAATGTGTGTGCAAAATCGATGCACGTTCTCTAAAATGTTTGTATAAGCACAAGAATTTAAAGCTCATCCCTGTCGTTAAGAAACTAAAAATTTTATTCGTGCATAATTTTTTGCAATACTTTTTAAACTTTTATTCTAATGTAATAAAAGAATATTAGATGTTTATATATATATATACTAAATTGTGAATATTTCATTGTTTACTCTTCTGAGTTCCACGAGATAATTTTATACCTGTTAGTACAATGTCTTACAAAACTAAATAATTTTCTAGTGGAAAATGCAACTGTTTATATTTGTGAGAAACACATTAACAGATACGACGTTAAATTTAAGTAAGAACAGATCCTAAATATCATGTTACAAATTCATGCAAAATGCTCACACAGCTATAAACATTTTAGCCATTCAGAACAATGTGTGCAAGTGAAAAATATTTCTCAATGTGAGTGGTGTTTCAAAATCATATAAAACTTGAAATATGTAATGTGATTGCAGTTATTCTCAATAGATCTAGATTTGGACAGTTTGTATGAAAAAATGCAAGCATATATCCCAGTTTTTAAACATAATGCATGGGTAGGTGACACTTCGATATCAGTGAGTGAATATTAACGTCCCACTGTTCAGCTACACGAGGGCTTTTGGGGACGGTCCGCGTAATTTTGAACCATGGTCAAGTGACGCGGACGACACCTGAGCTGGCACCCCCCTCTCCTAACTACCACACTTCGATATCAGATTAATATTATTAATGAGTAAATTGTATTAAAAACAGATTATGAATTTTTTAACAATAAGTGCAATCCTTTGTAATTGCCTTAACATTGATCTATTTTTGATCTACTTTCAAGATATATGCTTCTAAGTTGTGTGTGTGGAATAGCGTTCTACGCGAAAATACTTTCAAGTTCTAGGGGTCCCACAACACAGCTTCTAGTCCTAGGGGTTCCATGAGTGTAGAAAGTTTCAAGACCACTGTAATAAAGTAAAAAATTATATAATTTGTTTCTAAAAAAATTAATCGATGATAGCAATTTAACAATAAGTAAAAGAAACTGTGTAAATTTTCAAGTTCTCCGAGATATTCTGAGCATCTAACGAGGAAATTTTGCACATGATTCTAAGGCTATTTGTGGTGAATGAGCTAAAATCGGAACGAGGTCACATGATAAATATACAATTACATGCTCTTTGTTGAACTCCACACTGACATTAGACTTGTTCTGCCTGTTGCAAAATTTAAATAAAATATCCAATTTTGATAATTGGGTTCATCAATAATTAAAATTCTTGAAAAAGTTTTTCAAAATTAACAAAAAAATTCTTGTATGTGTACTTTTAAATCAACTGCATTTTTTTTAAATCCGTGAGCGTTATTGTTGACAAATATGTATTTTTTAAAAGAAAATTTACGTAAAAGGAAAAGTTGGCTACAGTGAAGCGCATGATTGGCTGGAAAAAAGTGATTGTAGTTTTCACGTGACTATGACGTCACCCGAGATTAGCCCATTTCATAAAGATTTTGTCCCGTGTCCTCTTAAACTGAAGCATGCGATAAAACTGGGAAGGAAGAGAGGGAAATATTGAGTTCACGGTCGTAGTTTAGTATGATGTTGTATTTGTATGTTAATCCTCTTGAATGTCTGAGCGTGATTGTGTCTCTTGTTCCCCATGCAGGCGAAACATAACCGGAAATCCAGGGACATGGCCTGGGTAATATGAAGCATGTTCATGTCGCAGCTCTTCTTCCTTCCTAGTGCCCCCCCCCCTATTTTCAGTGTCGCTTGCATGCTGCATGTTATGTGCTATTTGTATGTTACTGTAGGAAGTCAAATAGGAAGGGTATGAATTGAAGTGAAACACACACACACAAATAAATCACGAATCATGGTTATTTTTTTACATCATTAACCCTTAGTTATACAGGTTGGAAACCGTTATACAAGTGACGCATAGTGTGCTCCAGTTAATTTTTGAGTTTGAAAGTCGATCAAATATATTTATCTACGTTTTTTAATTTATGAAACATTGCATTTTTGTAAGTCAATGAACCTTCTAAAATAAATAAAAGGTTTGATAAAAAAAATAAACCTAAGTTAAAAGAACTTTTTATTCCCACAAATCATGCTCCTTATTTTTCTCGTTATAACATTGTACACCATTATAATCAATTTGCTTCACGTGATTTTTGCGTGGGAATTTTTTTGCAGTGCAAGTAAATTAAGATGGCATTGTTGTTTGAACACGATTTATGAGGTTGCCTCTGCGTTTTGCTTCGATGGTCCTTCAGATAAATCAAAATTACGAGGGCAGTCACCAAAGACCCTCCTGTTGCTTCTTTATTGTGCAACTTCAATATAATTAACTTAGATAAATAGAGGAATAACTGAATTGAAGTTACATGGAAGCGGGTGTTAGTTGAATGATTTTTTTTTTAAATTTACAAAGGGTTTTTCAAAGACTGGAGCACTTTATGCGCTATTTGTGTATGTAAGGGTTCAGTAATCAAAAGCATTTGTTTTAGCCGAATCCTCCACATGAATTTTTAATCCAAGTATTCCTTAGAAAGAATTCCAAACTATGCAGTTGAGAAATGTTTTGTTTACGTAATGTCAAAAGGTCCCAAAAGTTGAAAGAGAAAAATTCATAGTAGCCGAAAGAAAATTTTAATACTTTTCTAGTGGAACAGATTGTGGGAAAGGAACACATTTTGAGTTCTTCTTTACAGTTTGCTCCCCCAGATAACCAAGGGTAGCCATGTTGTGGTGAGAAACGTCATCTCGATGACCCACGTGCGTAAGCTTCAGGCAAAACTTTAAATTAAAATTCAAAAACAAGATGTGTATATAACAAGGTGCTTTGCTTATTTTCAATTTTTAAGGGAAAAATAATGCAATAATCTATTGAAATCCGAATTGAATCGTCACGAAATCCAGTTCGAAGTAAGTTAAAATTGTTCCTCTCCGTCCAGGGACGTCTTAAAGCAAGGGCCAACTGGACCCGGACTCAAGACCTCGTCTCGTTCTCGACTTAGCATCAATAAAATTATAATCTGAATAATGTTTACGGTCAAGTGTTATTCCCGGACCTATTCTCTGCAAAGATGTAAATTTCAAACAATGAATCAGAGGCAAGATTGCATTATTATATGATGACCGTCGTCCATGAATCCGTCTATCACCTTACACTTTCTTTACCCATTCAATCGAAAGGCTCATTCATCGGTTGTTTCAGTTTACCGTTGGTACGAGTATTTAACAATATATGCTATCTACTTTTAAGAATCGTAGGTGGAGCATACTTTTGTGTAGGAGCACATGGCCCCAAGAAGACTTAAAATGCCTCCATTAATTTGCAGTGATATCATTTAAAGTGTTTAATAACTGGCCCTTGGAGGGAAATGCTTTTCAGCCCAGTAGTTGAAAACGTCGCAAAGCGCAGAATTCCGAAAATGGGAGGATCAGGTCGCACAGCTTGCCAGGCGTCATCTCTCAAATCACCGACAGCTAATACTGAAAAATAATATAAATTCAATCAACCCATTCCTGTGCTACGCGAATTTGAATTTATGAGTGACTTGAATACAGTTAGATATACTGTACTGAAAAGTAAAATGTTAACAAGCTCTAATAATACGTGAATGAATCATGATGGCCCATACAGAAACGAGAGGAGGAGGATTATTGCTTGGAAGTCGAATCACTTCGACTTGTTACTGGCTTTCAGTTGGTTCTGGTTGCGTTTTAGGGTCCCAAATTATTACATTATAAACTTTGACTACAGCTTCTGTTAAAAAAATGACGAAAAAGCTTGCGGTTGGCCCGATAGTATGCAAAACGGCTGGCCATGGAACCAAAACAGATACATTTTCATCTCATAAATTCATTTTCATTCCCTGTGACCTGCTGGTCTAGTAGCCTGGAATCGTGAGTTACAACCATATTTTCTATAATCACTTTGCTTTAAAGTTGAGTGGGTAAATAGCGGCCCACCAAGATCCAAAAAACCCGCTTCTGTAATTTTTGAGCGAGATCAAAAACTTGTCTCGTATATTCCATTGCTAGGAAAAACAGAATTTCTTTTTTAGGCAAATAAAGTATCTGGAAGTGTTTCTGCTAAATTAAGAGATCTTCTGCAGTTTTCGAGATTTTAAGAAAATTGAGCCTAAATTCAATTTGTTTTCTTATCTTATTGCTGCTAGTATTAATACAATAGCTGCAGCTGAAATTTATATACTTGCACACTATGAAGACACGTTTATAACTGTGGCTTAAGAATCTGTTTGTGCTCAAAAATGTCCATGTATGAAGAAATTTGCTGGGAAAATTTTCTGTATTCATAGGGCAACATACAGTTGTGAGCAAAGTTTTTCCTGGCTGAAGACCAACAAGGGTAAATATCGACGCAAATCAGCTGACAATAACTTGCAGGTTATGATGATAATTCCAACAAGTAATCTCACAATTTATACCTTTTCTGAGACGCAAAGTCAACTAATGAATGGAATCGTTTTAAAAAGATGCAGCCTTCCCGTACCTCCACTCTCGTAATGTGCCTCCCCCCCCCCCATCTCATTTAAAATGTGATCAACATTTTTTTTATAAACCTTTTTCTTGCACGCAACAAAACATTCGGACTCTAAAACAGCATTTAGATTCCGCATTAATTAAATTTCATATTTATTTCTGAATAAACCTTTAATGCAAGTCGCTTGAGAAGATGGCTTTTTCTATGTGTTCGAAATTATCTTGCTCGCTTTATTTGTTTTTAATTTTTGACTGTTTCAGTGTGATAGCCTCGTGACCTCCCCTGGAAATTTTTCTTTCATACAATGTATTTTGTTCATAATTCTTACAATGTGTTTTAGAATAGATATAGTAGAGAATCTTTAGACATTAATTTTGTTGCTGTTGTTGTTATTTCTTTTCTCTTTGGCACAAGAAAATGTTTTAGAAAAAAAAACTCCTTTCATTACAAAAACAATGAATCTTTCATAATTGCCTAAAACATAAAAAAATCTCTTTTTTCCCCTATTGCGGATATTTTTAAGCGAATATAAATCACACTCGAGAAATTCCGTTCTACATTTCCACACATTTTGTATTCCGTACCTACTCGCTGATCTTCGGGGGGGGGGGGGATAGAAACATATTCATTCACTGTATGTCCAAAATAGAATGACTAGTCTTAATCAATTTTACGCGTTTTAAACACATTGTACGAAATTCTTCTGCAACGTTTGAGACACCAAATAGTATTTGGGGATTTTAATATTTCTTTTTTTATTACTGTGTCTTTTATTAAAAAAAATCATTTTGATTACAAAAAGATGCTGAATAAACTCTTGCGCTCTTTTTCAGATTCTGTCGAAGGACTCGGTCACGGTTGCAGTGGATGCCGTGGTGTATTACCGCATCAGCAACGCCACCATCGCCGTGTCGAACGTCGAAGACTATGGGCATTCAACGCGACTCCTAGCGGCCACCACTCTCAGAAATGTCCTTGGCACCAAGAATCTCTCAGAGATACTCTCGGAACGAGAGTCCATCAGCCACGTGATGCAGGTATTGAATCAATGCCAACTACGCCCTATATTCAGCTGCATAAGGGATGCACACACATTAAGTGATATAGATGACCTTCAGGATAAGAGTCGGCTCGTCTGTGCAAAGTGAAATTTGAAATCTTTTGTTCTCTCATTTTCGAAGTGCAACGTTTTGATAGTTTCTCTTTGCTCTTTTTGGCGCGTTTTCTTTCCTTATTGCTATTCCGTTTTTTCCCTGTGATAAAATGAAGTCCATCGAGGAGCTAGAGTCAGAAGGCTTCTCATCCTGAAGTTCCGTGGAGAAAAGACACTTTCACGAGACATATTCAGACAATGAACGTCCAGGAGTGCAACTAACACTTCGTATTATTTTGCAATGCACATTGTAAATGGAGCAGTGTTGATAATATTTTTACTAGATCAAGTGTAAGGTAATTAATATGATCTTATGTATCAAGGTATCTATAAATTTCTGTGTGTTGTATCGATGCGAACATGAGATTCATTTTTAGTATTGGCTTTGCTTCGGCATTTTGATAATACCATCATTTATTTAATTTTAGCACCAGGAGAGTTATTTTGAGCGAGGCTCATTTTCCAAACTACAAGAGAGAGAAAAATTCAAATTCCAGATTTCAATACTTAAGAATAAACAGGAGTAAGAGTAATATAAAAGATATATTCACGTTTTCAAAAGTGAAGGGAATTATCAGCTATTTAATAGAAGTTACATTGTTGTCTTAAGGAAAGTTGGAAATGTTTTTTAATGGTCAAGTAAGCTATTATGATATTCTTTTACAAATAATCGTCAACACATATAACAAGAATTCCAAGTCTAATATTTTTTACTGGAAATCAGTAATATATATGTCAAAATTTAGATTTCAATACTTAGTGCGAGATGAACTGAAACGCGTTTCGATATAGGATAAGTCGGAATTATGATTTAGAGATAATAAATAAGATTCGAATTTATATACAAATGTGGAAAAGAATTTCCAACTATATATTCTTTTGCTGTATATTTATATACATTGCTTACCAACTATATATTCTTTTGCTGTATATTTATATACATTGCTTACCAACTATATATTCTTTTGCTATATATTTATATACATTGCTGACCAACTATTAGTGGCGTAACGGAAAATTATTGGGCCCCCAGGTTCTTGGGGGCCCAAGCCGGATCTTTATACATATATATATATATATATATATACTAGCCGTTACCCGCCCGCTTCGCTGGGTATTTCATGATGTTTCATAAATTTTTACTGATTATATATATGTATAAATTATTGATATCTAAGTCCTAGCATTAAGAATTCGATTGTATTGAAAAATATACTTATACCTTTAACTGTCGCATGTTGACAAAAAAAAAAAAAAAAAAGGCCAGAACTCATCTAATTTGTATTTTTTAAAAATCTCTAAAATTGAAGTATAGAATGATGTTTGCTCTTTCGTAACCCAAAAACCAAGTGGATTCCCGCAAAACAAATTTTCGGTGGATCTCTACTCCGTAAATTGAAAATGCAAGCCAAATTTCAAGTCTAAATCTAAGAGAAAAAAACAAAAGTTTTACTAAAGTTTTATCCCGTTGAGAGCCGTTTTCCAAAATAACCGCTCTTAGCAGATTTCAATTCAACAAAAGAAAAATGCAAACCAAATTTCATTGTTATAGTCCTTGTAGCTCGAAAAAGGGAATTTTTTTTGTCAATACGTCCCAGTAACCCCCTGCACCCCCCAGAACATGATTTGCTTAAAATGCATTCTTAGTGGATCCCTATTCAACAAAAGAAACATGCTTAACAAATTTCAAGTATATGGGTCTAACAATTAAAAACAGGAATTTTTTTCTGTAACTCCTCTTGACCCCTCGCAACCATCCTTGGGGGTCAATTTTCGTTTTACTCTTTGTTAGATGAACTCGATTCCATGAAAGGAACATGCCTACCAATTTTCAAGCAGGATGATCAAATAGTTTAAAAATGGAAATATTTATCGATTACGCTTCTTAATCTCCCGAAATTAAGCTTGGTAGTTGATATTCGCGAAACCCATTTTGTAACGGTTCTCTACTTTACGAAAGGAATCTGCTATCAAATTTCAAGACTGTACGTCTAATAATTTAAAAAATGGAATAATTATCTATAACACCACTTGAGCCCCCGCAACGCCACTTCAGGGTCTGTTTTCACAAAACTCATTTTGTAGGGGAATTGCACTCTATGAAAGGAATCTGCTTAGCAAACTTTGAAGACTGTGCGTCCAATAAATTAAAAAGGAAAACAAAATATCAATAACGCCCCTTGAACCCCCGCAACGCCACCAAGGGGTCGATTTTCACAAAACACATTTTGTAGTGTATCCCTATCCTATGAGAGGAACCTGCTTACCAAATTTCAAGACCGTGCGTCTAATAGTTTAAAAATATAAATAATTATTTATATCTGCCCTTAACCCCCCGCAACACCCCTTGGGGTCAATTTTCCCCAAACCCGTTTTATAGCGGATATTTACTCCATGAAAGAAACTTCCTACTAATTTTCAAGAAGGTAGGTGAAGTAGTTTAAAAACGATAATATTTATCTATTAAGCCACTTAATCCCCCGCAACGCCACTTAGAATCTGTATTCACAAAACCTTCTTATACCTGATCTCTAGTCTATGAAAGAAATATATTTATCAAATATCAAGACTGTGCGCCTAATAGTTTAAAAATTGAAATAATTATCTATAACGCCCCTTAAGTCCCGCAACGCCACTTGCTGGCAATTTTCACGAAACCCATTTTGTAGCGTATCTCTACCCTATGAGAGGAAACTGCTTACTAAGTTTCAAGACTGTACGTCTAATAACTTAAAAATCGGAATTTATAACGCCTCTTAATCCCCCCGCAACACCTCTTGGGGGTCAATTTTCCCAAAACCTATTTTGTAGTGGATATTTACTCCATGAAAGAAACTTACCTACCAATTTTCAAGCAGGTAGGTGAAGTAGTTTAAAAATGGATATATTTATCTATTACGCCCCTTAATCCCCCGCAACGCCACTTAGAAGTCTGTTTTCACAAAACCCGTTTTGTAACTGATCATTATTCAACGAAAGGAATCTATATATCAAATTTAAAGACAGTGCGTCAAATAGTTTAAAAATGGAAATAATTATCTATAACGCCCCCTAAGCCCCTGCAACGCCACTTGGGGGTCGATTTTCCCCAAACTCATTTTGTAGCGGATCTGTACTGTATGAAAGGAATCTGCTTACCCAATTTCAAAATTGTACATTGAGTAGTTTAAACATGGAAACAATTATTTATAATGCCCCTTTACCCCCCGTAACGCCACTTGCGTTTCAAATTTCGGAAACTCCGTTCTTAGCTGATGTCTACTCTATGAAACGAACATGTCTACCAAATGTCAAGTCTGTAGGTTGAATAGTTCCAGAGATATCGTGATTAGTCAGTCAGTCAGTCAGTCAGTGAGTCGCTTTTCTCCTTTCTATATATATAAAGGAGAAAAGCGACTCACTCACTGACTGACTGACTGATTGACTGACTAATCACGATATCTCTCGAACTATTCAACCTACATACTTGAAATTTGGTAGACATGTTCCTTTCATAGAGTAGAAATCAGCTAAGAAAGGATTTTCCGAAATACGAAACGCAAGGGGCGTTACGGGGGTTAAGGGGCGTTACGGGGGTTAAGGGGCGTTATAAATAATTGTTTCCATGTTTAAACTACTCAATGTACAATTTTGAAATTGGGTTAGCAGATTCCTTTCATACAGTAGAGACCCGCTACAAAATGAGTTTGGTGAAAATCGTCCCCTAAGTAGCGTTGCAGGGGCTTAGGGGGCGTTATCGATAATTATTTTCATTTTTAAACTATTTGACGCACTGTCTTTAAATTTGATATAAATAGATTCCTTTCGTAGAATAATGATCAGTTACAAAACGGGTTTTGTGAAAACGGACTTCTAAGGGGCGTTGCGGGGAATTAAGGGGCGTAATAGATAAATATACCCGTTTTTAAACTACTTCACCTACCTGCTTGAAAATTGGTAGGTAAGTTTCTTTCATGGAGTAAATATCCGCTACAAAATGGGTTTTTAAAAAATTGACCCCCAAGGGGTGTTGCGGGGGGGGGTTTAAGGGGCGTTATAAATTCCGATTTTTTAACTATTAGACGTACAGTCTTGAAACTTAGTAAGCAGATTCCTCTCATAGGGTAGAGATACGCTACAAAATGGGTTTCGTAAAAATTGCCCCCAAGTGGCGTTGCGGGACTTAAGGGGCGTTATAGATAATTATTTCCATTTTTAAACTATTAGACGCACAGTCTTTATATTTGATAAATAGATTTCTTTCATAGAGTAGAGATCAGCTAAAAGAAGGTTTTGTGAAAACGGACCTCTAAGTGGCGTTGCGGGGGAATAAGTGGCATAATAGATAAATATTTTCGTTTTTAAAATACTTGACCTACCTGCTTGAAAATTGGTAGGAATGTTTCTTTCATGGAGTACATATCCGTTACAAAACGGGTTTGGGGAAAATTGAACCCCAAGGGGTGTTGCGGGGGGGGATTAAGGGCAGATATAAGTAATTATTTCTATTTTTAAACTATTAGACGCACAGTCGTGAAATTTGGTGAGCAGATTCCTCTCATAGGATAGAAATACACTGCAAAATGTGTTTTGTGAAAATAGACCCCTTGGTGGCGTTGCGGGGGTTCAAGTGCCGTTATTGATAATTTTTTTTTTGCATTTTAAATTTATTGGACGCACAAATTTTGCTAAGCAGATTCCTTTCATACAGTGCAATTCCCCTACAAAATGGGTTTTGTGAAAACAGACACCAAAGTGGCGTTGCGGGGGCTCAAGTGGCGTTATAGATAATTATCCCCATTTTTAAACTATTAGACGTACAGTCTTGAAATTTGATAAGCAGATTCCTTTCGTAGAGAACCGCTACAAAATGGGTTTTGCGAATATTAACTACTAAGTTTAATTTCGGGAGATTAAGAGGCGTAATCGATAAATTTTTCCATTTTTAAACTATTTGATCATCCTGCTTGAAAATTGGTAGGCATGTTCCTTTCATGGAATTTAATTCCTCTAACAAAGAGTAAAACGAAAATTGACCCCCAGGGATGGTTGCGAGGGGTTAAGAGGAGTTACAGAAAAAAATTCCTGTTTTTAATTGTTAGACCCATATACTTGAAATTTTTTAAGCATGTTTCTTTTCTTGAATAGGGATGCACTAAGAATGTATTTTAAGTAAATCAAGTTCTGCGGTGGGGTGCAGGGGTTACTGGGACGTATTGACACAAAAAAAATTCTTTTTTCGAGCTACAAGGACTATAATAATGAAATTTGGTTTGCATTTTTCTTTTGTTGAATTGAAATCCGCTAAGAGCGGTAATTTTGGAAAACAGCTCTCAACGGGATTAGGGATATTTATAGTAAAACTTTTGCTTTTTTCTGTTAGATTTAGACTTGAAATTTGGCTTGCATGTTCAATTTACGGAGTAGAGATCCACCGAAAATTGGTTTTGCGGAAATCCACTTGGTTTTTGAGTTACGAAAGAGCAAACATCATTCTATGCTTCAATTTTAGAGATTTTTAGAAAATACAAATTAAATGAGTTCTGCCCTTTTTATTTATCAAGAGGTGACAGTTACAGGTCTAAGTATATTTTTCAATACAATCGAATTCTTAATGCTAGGACTTAGATATCAATAATTTATACGTATATATAAGCAGTAAAAATTTATAAAACATCATGAAATACCCAGCGAAGCGGGCGGGTAACAGCTAGTATATATATATATATACTATACTATATATATATACTAGCTATATATACTATATATATATATATACTAGCTGTTACCCGCCCGCTTCGCTGGGTATTTCATGATGTTTTATAAATTTTTACTGCTTATATATATGTATAAATTATTGATATCTAAGTCCTAGCATTAAGAATTCGATTGAATTGAAAAATATACTTATACCTGGAACTGTCACCTGTTGATAAAAAAAGAGCAGAACTCATTTAATTTGTATTTTCTAAAAATCTCTAAAATTGAAGCATAGAATGATGTTTGCTCTTTCGTAACTCAAAAACCAAGTGGATTTCCGCAAAACCAATTTTCGGTGGATCTCTACTCCGTAAATTGAACATGCAAGCCAAATTTCAAGTCTAAATCTAACAGAAAAAAGCAAAAGTTTTACTATAAATATCCCTAATCCCGTTGAGAGCCGTTTTCCAAAATTACCGCTCTTAGCGGATTTCAATTCAACAAAAGAAAAATGCAAACCAAATTTCATTATTATAGTCCTTGTAGCTCGAAAAAAGTAATTTTTTTTGTCAAGACATCCCAGTAACCCCCTGCAACCCCCCAGAACTTGATTTGCTTAAAATTTATACTTAGTGGATCCCTATTCAACAAAAAAAAACATGCTTAAAAATTTCAAGTATACGGGTCTAACAATTAAAAACAGGAATTTTTTTCTGTAACTCCTCTTGAACCCTCGCAAACATCTTTAGAGTCAATTTTCATTTTACTCTTTGTTAGAGGAACTCTATTTCATGAAAGTAACATGCCTACCAATTTTCAAGCAGGATGATCAAGTAGTTTAAAAATGGAAATATTTATCGATTACGCCTCTTAATCTCCCGAAATTAAACTTGGTAGCTGATATTCGCGAAGATTTTGTAGCGGTTCTCTACTTTACGAAAGGAATCTGCTTATCAAATTTCAAGACTGTACGTCTAACTGTTTAAAAATAGGGATAATTGTCTATAACGCCACTTGAGCCCCCGCAACGCCACTTCTGGGTCTGT
The DNA here is from genome assembly GCA_019973975.1 of Trichonephila clavata. NCBI lineage: Eukaryota > Metazoa > Arthropoda > Arachnida > Araneae > Nephilidae > Trichonephila > Trichonephila clavata. The sequence continues at coordinate 315,757 of BMAO01022909.1, forward strand.
TTTCACAAAACCCATTTTGTAGGGGAATTGCACTCTATGAAAGGAATCTGCTTATCAAAATTTGAAGACTGTGCGTCCAATTAATTAAAAATGCAAAAAAATTATCAATAACGCCCCTTGAACCCTCGCAACACCACTTAGGGGTCGATTTTCACAAAACACATTTTGCTGTGTATTTCTATCCTATGAGAGGAATCTGCTAACCAAATTTCAAGACTGTGAGTCTAATAGTTTAAAAAAGAAATAATTATTTATATCTGCCCTTAACCCCCCGCAACACCCCTTGGGGGTCAATTTTCTCCAAACCCGTTTTGTAGCGGATATTTACTCCATGAAAGAAACATTCCTACCAATTTTCAAGCAGGTAGGTCAAATACTTTAAAAACGAAAATATTTATCTCTTACGCCACTTATTCCCCTGCAACGCCACTTTGAGGTCTGTTTTCACAAAATCTTCTTATAGCTGATCTCTACTCTATGAAAGAAATCTCTTTATCAAATATAAAGACTGTGCGTCTAATATGTTAAAAATGGAAATAATTATCTATAACGCCCCTTAAGTCCTCTCAACGCCACTTGGGGGCAATTTTTACGAAACCCATTTTTAGCGTATTTCTACCCTATGAGATGAATCTGCTTACTATGTTTCAAGACTGTACGTCTAATAACTTAAAAATAGGAATTTATAACGCCCCTTAAACCCCCCGCTCCCGCAACACCCCTTGGGGGTCAATTTTCCCAAAACCCATTTTGTAGCGGATATTTACTCCAGGAAAGAAACTTACCTACCAATTTTCAAGCAGGTAGGTGAAGTAGTTTAAAAACGGATATATTTATCTATTACACCCCTTAATCCCCCGCAACGCCACTTAGAAGTCTGTTTTCACAAAACCCGTTTTGTAACTGATCATTATTCTACGAAAGGAATCTATATATCAAATTTAAAGACAGTGCGTCAAATAGTTTAAAAATGGAAAAAATTATCTATAACGCCCCCTAAGCCCCTGCAACGCCACTTGGGGGTTGATTTTCAGCAAACTCATTTTGTAGCGGATCTCTACTCTCTGAAAGGAATCCGCTTACCCAATTTCAAGATTGTACATCAAGTAGTTTAAACATGGAATCAATTATTATTAAAGCCTTTAACCCCCCGTAACGCCCCTTGCGTTATGAATTTCGGAAAATCCTTTCTTAGTTGATGTCTACTCTATCAAAGAAACATGTCTATTAAATTTCAAGTCTGTATGTTGAATAGTTCCAGAGATTTCGTGATTAGTCAGTCAGTCAGTGAGTGTGTCGCTTTTCTCCTTTATATATATAGATATGTAATCGACGTTGGCGGTTGACATGATTTCTTAATAATATGATCACTATTGTTGATGTTTTCTTTGGCTGGGATTGACGAGGCATTCCGGTGATTAATTAAAACTATTTATTCCACATCTTAAACACATAAAACATCACAAGGACGGCACATAACAAAGAAAACGAATGCGCAATGAGCTGCAGACGGCTACATGTTTACGCAGACAAAATACAGAAGCGAAAAGGGTTCACTGGGAATTTGATTCGTATTACTATTTACAGCTAAATTGGGTTGATTATTAGTTTCCATTTTAAAGCCCGATCTGAAAATCATATAAAAATTAAAATTTTAAATAATTCTTAAAAATTTTGAAGTACAAAATAAAAATACCAAAAATAAATTAAAATCAACACAAATCAAAAATTTGCAGTTACTAATAATCAATGTTCAAAATCAAGTATGAAAAATTTTCAACACAAATCATAATTTTGCAATTATTAATATTAGTCATAATCAATATTCAAATATCACAAACATGAAAAAAAAACTTAAATTTCTTACTTAAATAAATATTGTTTTATCAAACTTAAAACAAGTATTGCAATGCTATTAAAAATGTGCCAAATAAATAAGACTTAAAATAAATTTAAAGTGAAATAAAACAACAGAAAATATGCATTATTAATTATCTTAAAATTTGAAAAAGAAACAGATCGATGATGGCCATTTTTTGTACACCAAATTTGAGGAATGGAACTGAAGCACAGAAGTTTCGGGAATTTCCCCGTACTTGTTATCAGGCGAAAAGGGGAATAACCTTTCGAGGACTCGATTCGTTCACATTTCTTTTGTAGAATTTTGACTTCAGGGCGTGGCAAGTGGCTTCTTTCCCGCACAGGAAACTGTCCTGCCGGCTTCTGTAATACGACGATGTTGTAATGATGGATTTAGTAAAGGATGACGACTTTTGGGGAAGATCTTGATAGCGTGGCCGGTGTTGGTATTTCCTTATATGGTTGATGTTGCATTTTCATTACTATGGAAGAGGCAGTCTCGTGGAAAAGCTATTCTTCTTTATTAAACACTGAACATGACGACACACAGATAGACGGAATCACAACGAAACATACACACATAAAAACACAAACACTAGCTGCAGCCGACTACATGATCACAAGAAGAGAAGAAGCGCAAAAGAGTGCGGTCTCCAGGAGTCTCGGTATATATAGGCAGCTTAAATCACGTGATCTGTGTGGGTGGATGGATGTAGTTTAAAATCCTCTCGTTAGACGGCTGGTTAACTTATTACTAAAACTTTGGTCCTGAAGGGATGGACCAAAGGTAATTAAAAGCTATTAAGAATAATTAATGGGGATTATTACATATATATATATATATATATATATATATATATATATACTTGTGCCAGAAAAAGTCTACGTTCACCTACTATACTGCTTACATAAACAACAACAAAAAATTTAAAAACCGGAATTTGAATTTTTTTAAAAAAAATATATTCTATTTAGTTCATTGCAAGTATTGAGAATTTTTTCAAAGGTAAATTCGGTTTGCTTTCATAGTTTTTAAAATAAAGACAGGTTTGCAGTGATATTAACAAAAAATCAAGTAGAAAAAAATCTGCGTTCACTGTTCAGTAGTAACTATAAAAAATATTTAAAAAGGATTATGAGTTATTTAACAACTGTTTGGATAATCCTGTCTTTTGAAAACTTGAAGAGCTCGTTTCGGCATTGAATTAACAAGTTAAGTGGTTTTTTTCAGAGCTTATCTTCTTTCATTCGTCCGTAAGAACACTTTTCAGCATATCCTTGTGTTGACGAATCCTACGCTCCAGAAAATCCCGTTGAATAGGACTCAGACCAGGCGAGCCTGTGCAGTTGATTTGGGACATTATACAGGAGCCAAAGCTTCACAATTTCAGTGGTTTGGTTAGGATCTTTGTCGTGTTGGAAACAAAACGACAATCCAAGGCCGAGTTTGGTGGCATTTTCCTTTAAATTGCTTTTTAGGACATCGAAATCATATTTGTTCCTAATTTATTTGAAAAACTCCAACTTCAACAATTCGAAATCTCTGTTAACCTATAACACCTATTGATAAAAATTTCAAGAATCAAGAATATTCAAATAGTGAAAGCACACTTTTTCTGCTTGTGTGTACTTTGCTACAAAACTCCCGTTATCTTGCGTAGTTTTAATTAAAAAATAACGAATTCTTGCATGCTCAATATATAAATAATAGTACAATTAGAATTATTATTAGTAAAAGTAGAAATTTTATTCGAAAAAAATTATATTTCTACAAAATTTTACTTTTTTTACATGATTTGTTATGGTTGACCGCAACTTTTTCTAGCAAGTGTGTGTATATATATACAAAGCATTGCCAAACCATAGCATAATGTACCTTTACACATCACGTAAAAATATTTGATATTAAACTTATAACTGAGTACAAAATCAACCGGGGCCTGAGAAAACGAAGTAAATAATGTACAACATTAGAGAATACATACAAAATTTATTAAAATGGGAAATCTAACGACAGATAACCTTGTAACTAAATAAAAACGAACATTAAGAAAGACTAGAACATTGTACAATAATATTTTGGATTAGAAATTCTTACGAAAGAAAAAAGGTATCACATACTTTATTTTTCATTTCTGAATCCTGGGATGAGCTTGACCTAAAGTTCGATTATATTCTAGCATAAATACTACTATACTTTTAATAAAGAGATTTTTTTGTATGATGCAAAGCTGATTTCATGAAAAAAAGAACTAAAAATCTGATACATTCCATCATGCTTTCATCTCATCATGCTTCATTTGATTGAATACTCATAAATCTGGACCAAAAACCATTTAAAACGGTCTCTATGCTTTTCCACGTATAGTTATACTATTTTACTTGAAAATGCATAACAGATGTATGTTATTTACGACTTCGCTAAATGAAAATGAAATACATGAGGGAGGGGAGAACTAAAGACGTCAATAAGTTACGTTGCTACATCTTAAAAAGTAATTCAATTTTTATATCTTCATATTTTGTTTCATTTGTTGGTAATTTAGTTTTAAACAGAAAACCCACTAAAGAAAATTATCTCTCGTCGCGGAGAATACAGCAAATAAAAAAATGTTTTTTTATTTGGTTATTGGATCAAAGATATCTAATTATCGTATTAAAGTTCTGTTTTGAATGGCGTTAGATAGCCAATTGGAAAATCCTTTAAACATTCGATTTTAAAAAATGTAAGGCGAATTTTCAGAAAATCTACAACAATGGCGTTAGCCAGACTTTGGGCCCCCTAGAAGCCTTGGGCCCTCCCGCAGTGCGGGGATTGCGGGGGTGAACGTTACGCCACTGCCAACTATATATTATTTTGCTACATATTTATATACATTGCTGACCAACTATCCATTTATTACAGCAACCTGAACACTTGGTTAACCTAGTGGTTAGAGCATCGGACTCCAGACCCGAGGGCCTGGGTTCGATGCCCGATGCCACTAAATACCACCGAGTATAGACGGAGTACGTGCTCGTTAAATCAGTGGGTCCGAAAGTCTTGTTGGCGGTCGCAGCAGAAACCACGAGTGCAGGGGCTGGAGAATATTTCCCTCCCCTTCAGTTCCGTGCCAAAATTGTGGAGGTGGAGATAGGTGGTGTCGCCATCTATCGTTAAGAAGTCCAACCTGTCTCACAGGCAATGGCAACTTTCATTCCTTCCCCTGCGGGAAGGACACGACAACAAAAACCTGAACACTTTCAATGATTTCTTCAATATGTTATAACAATCTAGTAATAACAGTATGGATGTCATGAAAAACTTAAAAGAGATGAACCCCCAAAAAATAGTGTGTTGCAAAAGTTAAGCAACTTTTCAGATTGCGCTATGATTCCGAAACCACCGCCAACCTTTCTTCAGCTATACCTGCAACTTAAAAGGCTTTCAAAGAGAGTTCTGAAACTACACTCTCGTCAATTCCAAACACTTGTCGTCCCACCACACCCCTCTTCAAACTTGTTGATCATTGTACCACATGTGAAGGCATCTTGTTGCTTTCCGTTATGAATTTTCACTTTTTCTTGCCGATGGAAATGCGACCTTCTTACTCTTTAAGTTTTTCTACGCGTTTGCGTGCTCTATCACAAGTCCTCTTTGATGTATTAGTGCCGATTTTTGCTTTGTCATACCTTTCTTTTCAACGATATCGTGGTTGAAAAATGCATTGGTTTCTTAACTTTTGTATACTGTTGTATATACATAGTTTGCACTTTTTGAAACGTGTCTTTTGACTTAAATTTGTAAGTAAACATTTTCCTGAAGTGATATTAAATTTTTCTAAAAAAAAAAGCCTCTAGTTTTTTATGAAGAAATGGCTGGCATTTAGAAAGCATCATAAATAGCTTTTTATTATTAGTAGAGTGCAACAGAAAGCTTTATAAAGAAGCTGTATTTAAAATAAGAGTATTGTGTTGTAACAATATGTGATAAACGTCAAGAAAAAGTTATCTAGGCAACACTATTCCTTTTTAAAAAAATATATTGAGTGGAGTGTTTATTATATTAAATATTTTTTAAACTCATAATATGATTAGCATGTTTCAAAAAGAAACGAGACTATAGTAAACAATTCTTACATATGCTTATACTTTCTTATAACCAGAATATTACTTTTTTTCGACTCGTACAACTGAGTTCTGTTCATTTGCTTTTCAGTCGAGTTTGGATGAAGCCACAGATCCTTGGGGTGTGAAAGTGGAACGTGTTGAAATGTAAGTCTTATTTCCCTTTTCTCTCGATGAAGAAAAATGATTTTTATCTCTTATTTATTGTGCTCTTCTCCCATTAATATCCCAATTTAAATTCGCTTCGCTTACAATTACTTGAAAGATGTGAGAAATTTCGAATTATATAAAAACAAATTTACAGTTTGCATGATTTCTTATGATTATTTTTTCGAACAATTTTGTACGTGTTTCAGAATAAACTATTTTTATATATGTACTTAACATTCTAAGACCATTTAATTTCTAAATATTGTGTAAATAAAAATATTGCGAAATTTCCGAAAAAAATCTTATTTTACTCCGTTTGCTCATTATTTTGAAAATGTGTATAAATCAAAGAAACCTTGTAATTTAAGAATGATCAAGAAATACAATGAATACAGGGTGTCCCGAAACTAAACGACAGCCGGGCACGAGGGAAAAGGAGAGGATCATATCTGTTCTGAGAAAAATATTTTTTAAAAATTACCCGGTCCAAGGTTAAGTGAGGACAGGGAAATGGGGAAAATTGACATCCTCCTTCACCCCCATTAACTACTGTGACCATAAACTTTACAATTTTATAATAATTTTTTTCACTAACATCACCTTACATAGCCGTACTATTATAAGCAGTCACAAGTCGGGGGGAGGGGGATTTTGCTGGTTTAGTTAAAATTGACGTAATTTGTGTGAGTCAGGTTTTGAGAAAAAGATGTCGCCTAACTTTCCCCCCGTTAGAGTAGTTAGTGACGCTGACTGTTGTACCTGGGTTCGAATCCTGGAAAAGGCATAAATGTTATGTAAATGTATAGTGTTTTCGCGGCATGGGGGTACTCTAAACAACCGCCGAGTCGCAAGTCCTTTTGGGGGGTTAGTGGAAGGAGAAGAGAGGTTGAGGGCCCTGAACACCCCCCAGGATGTTCTCTCTCAAAGTTGGAGTGGTATCGTACTGTCATCTGTATGGTGCTCAAAGCTACGGATAGCGACATGCGTAAATGTAGCCCTTTGCCGCCATGAATTTCGCGGGACTTGATCTGATGCTACCGTCTCGATCAGGTGACATAAGTAACAATAACATCATTAGGTATTGGGATCGCAAATTCCACAGTTTTACTGTGATTTTTTCACTTACGAGATCTTTCATAGCCCTGCTATTAATCGCAGTCACAAATGGAGCGAAAATCTTAACTGTTTTAGTTAAAATGAACGTAGTTTGAGCCGGTTTGAGAAAATGATGGCACTTTTGACGCTTAATAAAAAGAAAAATATTGCATGCTACTCTAAGTAAGTTATTTCAAAAGATGGCCCTTTTAATGTCAAATCCAAAATGGTGCAACACTTGTTATATTTGAATTCATTACAGTCATTGCCATTTTGTTTTCTTTTACTAAATAACATTATTTTAAAAAAACTGAATCTCTTTGTACCGGATATTTTAACTTACCTAAGTTACATGGATGGCCTATGGAAAAGCCACATTTAATGCTTGAAGATCGGTTCCAATTTCAATTTAAAATCAACATGTAGACCGGAGTATTAAACGGAAAAGTATTTGGACCTTTGAGTTAAACCAAAAGCTTAAATGGAGCCAAATGCGTGAATTTTTTCTTCGAAACAATTTGCCAGATCAGCTGGAAGATTTACCATTCAGTGTCTACTGGCACATGTGGCTCCAGAAAGGTGGACGACCAATGCGGGAGCATTTGGCGATTGGGACATCTAGGAAGGTGAATTGAACGTCATGGTTCACTTTTAGGGCCATCACGTTCACCATATTTAAACCCGTCGATTTCTTCTATTGGGGCTGCATAAAAAAAAAAGTTTATTTTAAACCAATCCAAAAAGAGGACCGGAAAAGAGGATTCGACAAGTGATTGTTGAAAGAGGAAAAAGCTAATTACTCCCCAATCGTCTAGTGGTTACTTTTAAAAGGTACAGAGCCTGCATTCGTATAGAAGGTGAGCGAAAATTTACTTCATTAATGAGTAACAAAAAATTTTGTACGTCTTATTTTTAAATTTATTGCTTAGTGAGTTACATTTGAGATTCATTTTTTAAAATGAAGTCAGTTTGTAAAAGATAATAAAATGACAATGATTGTTATGGATAGCAATTTTGTCCCATTTTGGATTTATCACTAAAAGGGTCACCTTTTGAAATAACTCGCTTGGAGTAGTGTGTAATGTTTTTCTTTTTATGAAATGTCGCCTCAGACCACGTTCACTTTAACTGAACAGATTTTCGCTCCATTTGTGACTGCTATTAATAGCTCGGCTCTGAAAGATCGTTGGTGAAAAAATCACAATGAAATTGCGGAATGTGTGCGATCACAATACCCAACGATGTGAGAGAAGGTATCAACACAGAAGTCTGCAAATAAAAAAAAAATTCTCTATGGTTGTTATGCACAGAAAAGAACAAGTATTGAACCGTTTTGGAATCTTAACGGGAGGGGCTAGCTTTTGAGAAATTTGCTTGGGGTTGTGTGCAATAGTTTTCTCTTCTACGGAGAGTCAAAGTTAGGTGACATCTTTTTCTCAAAACCCGACCCACACAAATTACTTTAATTTCAACTAAACCAACAAAGTTTTCTTGACCTTGTGACTGCATATAATAGTACGGTGTTGTAAGGTGATATTAGTGAAAGAAATCAACATAAAATTTGGAAGTTTGTGATCACAGTAGGTAATGATGTGATGGAGGGCGTCATTTTTCCACATTTTTGAAATTGTACTCGTCCTTATTTAACCAAGTACAGGATAATTTTTTTAAATATTTTTCCCAGAAAAGCTATAACCCCGGCCTTTTACCACGTCTCCGATTATCGTTAAGTTTCGGCAGTGGCGTAACAGAAAGTATTAGAGCCCCCCCCCTCTGCAAAGTCAGGTTTGGGCCCCCCGCGATGCTGGGGTGTACTTTACACCACTGAGTTTCGGGAAACCCTGTGTATGGTTTATGTTGCCAATATATTTTTTAGAAAGTTAAATCACTATTGGTGGGGAAAATAATATTAAATTTCAGTATATAGATCGAAATTATCCAGAAATCGTATTAACGTTGAACGGGGAGAAGAATCAGTGTTACAACAACTTTCATTCAATCGAATCACAAAAATCTCGAGAGAGGAATGGGAGTTAAACGCACCTCGAAACCTAGCTAATAATAAAAAAGGATTCACTTACCTCTTGAAAGTTGGCCTCGAGTTAGTTTCAAACTCCAGAGTATCTTGATCTGCATTTTCAAAATGGATAATTTCCGACGGATAGCTCGTTTGAAATTTTTGCTCTGCGAGCCAATATTTTTTCGAGGGTACAAAATTTGTCAAAATCGTAGAAGAAAACATCTTGCATTCTCCTAGTGAGAAAAACATTTTGAATAAGATTAGAAAATGCAATTCATTTCATTTTTAACCTAATTACATTAATTAATTAATGTTCTTAAGTTCACTGGAATAAATAAAATCGATCGAACAAAACTCAAAATCATGCTAAAATTAGGCACAAGAACAATAATGTACCTTTCTCGGCTAATTAAGAAGTTGTTTATTGAAAACCGAAAAAATGTATAAAAATGTCTTAGAATATCTCAATGCTCAAGTTCGTTTACTTTTGTAGCAAGGACGTTCGCTTGCCCGTGCAGCTGCAAAGGGCGATGGCAGCCGAAGCAGAGGCGGCCAGGGAAGCCAGAGCGAAGGTCAGAACTCTCTTTTTGTTTTCTTCCATAAGAAGTATTTGTTTTTTAGTTTACTCCTGAAGAATCGATTTTCATATAAAACTCCCTGTATGGAAATTTTATGAAGAGTAAAATTCGTACAGGCGTTAACAAAAAAAGCGTTACTCTGTGTTCTGCACGAGCCAAGTCGCTGTCGGAAGGAAGCAGGAAAGAGTTCCTACTTTTTTGTTGTTTTTAAAATTACAATCCTTCTCTTCTGACCGAAATCAGACAAAAATAATTGCAGCATCGGACAGATCATTTTATTTCACCACGATACGTTATTGTTTGTTTATTATAAAATCACTATATTTTAAGTGTAATGATATATTTGTGTAACGATATTTGTAGTGTTTTAATCATCCACACCAGGCATATCAAACTCATTTGATATAACGGGCAACATGAATTATTTTATATTAAGTTGAGGGTCGCATGTTTTCAATGTCGAAAAAATTAATAAAACAGGATTTTTAGAATGATTGTATTCTTATTTATAAAACTCAATGTATTATATATTATACATACATAATAGTTTAATATTTCCTTTTATTTTTTAAAATATACATTTTTATATTGTTTTATAAAAAAACAAAAATAAAAGTTATAATACGAAATACAATTTAATATTTCTTTTAGAAGATATTTGGCATCGTTTGTTTTCTCTCAACGCAAATCATCAAAACTTGGTTGAACATATTGAGCTAATGTAATTTTTAAAAAATGATGACAAATGTTTATCATTTAATCTTGACCATTCGAAATTTTTGCCATTTCTTATTAAAAGAAAAAATTTTTTGCATAAATAAATGCTTCCAAACACTGCCATTCATTATACGTGTTACAAATGATAACATTTTAAGAAACCGATCTACAGATGAATATGTATAAGAATCCAGAGTTTCTTCTAAACATCTTTGCTCCTGCAAAGAATTACAACAGGTTTCTATTAATTTCATTTGTAAGTTGAAATTGAAATTGTTGATGAAAATCAACAATTTCAATATCGATAGATAGAAGTGAAGTTAAAACATGAAATTGTAATTCAAAATATTTAAAATTTAGAAAATATTCGATCGAATTCCACCTCTAACAATTTAATTTGGTGAGAATATTCTTTAAATTTTAATTTAAGGGATTTAATCGATAGATTTTGAAAACTTTCAAAGTGAGATGTTTTCTTTTTCTGTTTGTAATAATTTGTCTGTAATAATTTTTGTTTGAAAGCGTTAATATCAAATAGCATTGTAACAAAATGATTTTTGCCTTGAAGCTTAAGTTAAGTTGACTTGTAAGATCACGGTAGGAGCGCCAACAAAGATAAACCAACTTTTCCCCCCAAGGAACACTCTTGTCTCAAAACTTATTTAATTGCATCAAACAAAAAATAATGCATAATACATGACTCGACTCGACTACAATTCTCGACTATTTCACTACCTCTGCTGGTTTCAGAATTTCGACTTAAACTTACACTTTAAATTTTTTATTTTATTTTTGCTGGATATAATAATGTTTTTTCCCCCGAATCTAAGCCGTCATCGATTCTAAGCTGCTCCCCAAGTTTTCAACAAATTTTTGTGGAAAATGAAATATAATGTAAAAGGGTACATCGATATCAAATTTTATGAAATTAAAATAAATTTAAAATGAGAACTAATAAGAAAGGAATAATTATTTATTTTATCAGTGTTATGAACTTTTAATTACATACACGCCCCCGTAATTGCTCTAAATACCCCATCCAACAAATTACTTTCCCTTATATTCTAAGCCGAGCCCGATTTTCAGTAGCATTAACATTGGATAAAAAGGGCGGCTTAGATTCGAGTAAATGCGGAAATTCCTCCACTTTAAATTAAGTATTCACTAATAAATTCTTGTTTAGTAAATGGCTTCAATCTGTGCTTCCGATTAAAAGTGATAATAAATAGCTAGTTTTTACTGCAGTTGTGTTGTCTTCAACAAATTTAGGTGGTTGCTGTAGCCTAGCGGTCAAGGCAACGAACTCGAGTCATATGAGTTTGAACCTTGTACAAACGAAGCCAATGCACGTTAAATATATTGAGGCTAAAAAGTCCTCCCCTTGGTGTGGTGTGGAAGTTAGGAGAGAGGGTGTCAGCTCAGGTCTCGACCTCCTCACTCGACCATGGTCCGTCGCAAAACGCCCTTTAGTAGCTGAACAGTGAGATAGAAAAATTCACTCTCACTCCTTTACTCAACAAATGTAGTGATTTTTTTTTCTTTCATTTTTTAAGAGTTGATTTCAATTTCGACAACTCGTCTTCACAAAGTTTCGCAACACATTTGTCGTAGTTTGTTTTTGGGTTTGTGTCATAGTGCCTTTTAAAATTATATTCCTTAGCAACTGAATTACAGTTCCCATTTTTCTTGAAAATTACGATGCTCATCTTCAGTTCCTCTTTTCTCACTCTGATCTTGAAGTTTAATTATGTTTTTATTAAATAACTTTTTAGTTTAATATGAATAAAAACCAAAATCCACTTTCATTCACAATCTATTGAGTAAACTCTATACTTTGTCTTGGCCATTTTAGAGTTTTTAAATTTTAAAAAATAATATTTCAACTACTTCTGTATTCGTCTTTCGCTGATTGGACACTTCAAAGAGAAATAAAAGTCGTACACTCGTAGAATCGTATTACGATCTATAACAAATAATATTCATAAATGCATTTAAGAATTTAATAAAAATTTATTCATTATAGTAAAATTAAATGAAAAGAATTTAATAAAGTATTAAAAATAATTTTCCTTTAAAGGCTATTTCTATAATTAAATAGGATTTTTTTTAAACAAGAACAGATAACAGGTTAATATGTTGTACATTTTTAAAAGTTTACTGGAAATAAATTTCAAAATAAAAAAAAACCCCTTAAAGATTGATTTTGTAAAATGTAATTAATTTCGCAAAATGTCTCGGTAGGCCGCAACCTATGACCTGGCAGGCCGCGTGTTTGACATGCCTGATCCACACCCATCATGTGGTTAGAGCTCGACAGAAGCTACCGAAGAGGCTTTATCGCTCTGGAATAAATGATTTAGAAGTTCAAAGAAACGGAGTCACAGACAACTCGACCAGACAGAGGATGTCAGTCTCCATCGGAAGAGATGTTACAACTGTCGACAGATCACAAGAAGCCACAGACAGTGTGGAATATTCTTTGTGACATGTTGCATACGGAAACATTGTGCACAAAATGCATGGTGTAATCTGGGTGAATGATGGTGATATTGAATGTGGTCTTATTACTCGTCGGGGAAGTGAATGTTGTGAATAAGACTCATTATATCACTGTTACTTTGTATGAAGCCCATCGGGGATTTTTTTAACTTTTTTTTTTACGGAATCGTATTACTCATGTCACCATGAGTCTCCATATCTGAATGGTGTCATGGTGTTGTTGGGTCGAAATACTGGTGACTCAAAATAGTGTCGATTTAAAAAAACAGCCTGTATAACCATTTGTGTAACTGTATTATTTATGTCAGATATGAAATATGTGCATGTTTTCAACAAAAAATAAATAAATAAACACTCCCCTTTGAGGTAAATAGTGGCATGGAATTTTCTGTCATGACTTTTTACTTATCAATATCTCCCAAAACTTGAACGACATTTCGGGCAAACGATACTTTCTTCCTTATATTGAATAATTCTTGACAAAAACTTTTTTCTGAATGAACAAAATTTAAAAATGTTCATTGCTTTTTATAGTGTAAAATATTAGAGTGAATTATATATCGATAATATTTCGGATGATTATTAAAGTTTTAATTTGTTTTTTTTTAATGTTGACTATTCAAATTTCCCATCCATTGTTATTTTACCTTTCCGTTACAGGTGATCGCCGCCGAAGGTGAACAGAGGGCGTCGCGCGCCCTGAAGGAAGCTGCCGAAGTGATCGCAGATTCGCCCTCAGCCCTGCAGCTGCGCTATCTCCAGACCCTTAATTCGATTGCAGCGGAGAAAAACTCTACCATCGTCTTTCCCTTACCCATGGAGCTGTTTAGGGGCATGCAGAAGGCGGCCTGAAGGTCCTGGCCCCTAACAGCCGCTAAAAAAAGAACTCTTCGAGGCGAGTGAGGAGACCTATTCAAACGCATATTTTGATTTCTAACTTTTTTTTATTTAAACAGCGTCCATAGAATCTTCTTACTTTTTCCTCCAAATTTCCAAAAAATTGGAAAGAGCGCAAGTTTTTATAGATTGGTGACAGCTTTGATCTGAATGAGTCCATCTCCTTCGTCTTTATTGCTGTGCCAATTAAAACTCGAGAAGGATTAATCGTGATAGTTTGTACTAAAAAATTAGTCTAAACTCCAACGAGGTTTAAACATACTGCTCACACACATCCAAAAACAAAAGTTTTTTTGGCAAGAAATAAAAAAAAAAGAAATTTATTTTTGAAATATTCGAAGCACAAATTGTCGTTCTTCTTGCAAACAACTCTAACGGAACATTTTAGCTGAAACGAATAAATATATTTCCTGTATATTCTCAAGAAAATTTTTAACCTGCTTCATAAGATTAAAAAGTCGTATGTTTTTGCTTATTACTTGAATTTTGATGAGTTATTGAAGAAAAATATCACTCTGTCCACTTTAATCTGTATTACGTAAGGATTTTAAAAAATCACTTTTTTTCCTTAAGGGCAAAATTATTATTTTTTTAAGTTTAAGTTCTACTACAAACATGAACGAAAATTGATTTTCTTCGGAAAAAAATTTTAATGCACCATTTTTCTTCCGTATTTTTATTGCAAATGTACTCTTCGTCTAGTTTATATTGCTCTTCTAAAAGCTCAAATATTAACTTTGGTCCTTTGGCAACAGTGAAATTTTTTTCACATATGGTCGGATAGGTCTACCTCACGTGGTGAAAGGTGAAACTATGCAATTTTTTTTTATTTTGTAAATGGAGATTACTTCTTTTGTACAAACGTAGTTCGTTTCCCGCCCTCTTTTTGCTGTTGATGTGGAGTCTACATCACTTTATCCATTACCAGAACTAAATGTGGTGCTATTAGTGATCGTTCTTACTTTTTTGATAGATCTTAGCTGTCTTCATGGATCCATTTAGAGTGGAAATAAAATTTACAAAAAGTATTCTTTTCTCTCTTTTTTTTGGTGAAGGGTTTGAAACCAATGTATAAAGGAGAATTTCTGTTTAAGTGAAAAGAATATATTGTGTAATATATAAAAAAAGAAAAGAGAATAGAGAATGCAGGAGAGTTGCATTCTGTGGAATAAAAACAAAGAAATTATCATCAAACTAAAATAATGAACAGAAAGTTAATATCATTTCAAGTTTTGCATCGAAAAATTCCTTATGGTTAAGAAATCAATTATAATCGCAATTTTTTGAGTGAGGAAAAATTGTAAATATCTATAAAATTGAAGGGTAAAAATTTATATAATGTAGAACATTTTCAACTTCTAAGATGATGTACTGAAAGTTTTGATTGACATGATACTTTATAGTTCGCTTCTTAATACTTAAATAATAATAATTACAGTAAAAAAAATTTAAAAAAAACTTGTAAGATGCGATTCTTTTAGACGAATATTCGCTAAAATGTGATGCAAAAAATCAGAAAATGTTGAAACACATTCGGTTTTCAAGACAAGCATGCATTTTCGAATGTTAAGATCAAAGAGAAGGCATCGAATTTGATGTATTAATTAATCTATTATGTAAAGCAAATCAACATGAAAAATACCCAAATGGTATTTTGATCATCAACGTAACAAGAATTCTACTAGAAATTTCTATACAAATGATGAATCAGATTTTCAAGATGAAAGCATGTGCTTTGTAAATAGTCTTACTTATGCAGTATTCGAAGTGCAAATGCGTTTGATCCTCGGCCATTTTTTGTCATTTCTCTGCGGACTGGTCTCACAGGTGTTCTCGATCTTCGATTGGGTCAATGGGAGAATGTATCTCAAGGCATGTGGATGATCAAGGAACGTTGGTGAGTTGCAAAAATAAGAACGATTTTCACTGGCCGATGAGGAAAGTATTTATATCTGTATCACCACTTCCACGTGTCAGGAAACAATTCTTTTTCAATGAGCTCACCAACCGACAGGACCCGGAAAGTCATAATTTGAGATAGATGAATGTAAAAGTATTATCTAGTTTATAATAATTTAAAAATTACAAAAAGTTTTGTGAAAATTTGTATATTTGTTGTTCTACAAATTTTTCTTCTTTCTGTTTCCGAAAAAGTAGACTTACCAATTCGCTCGATAACTGCCGAATGGCAGACGATTCTTCTGGGGGGAGGGGGGGGGAGGGAATAATGTAGTATAATTCTTAATTCTCGTAAAAGATTTTTTTTTAAAGTATTAAACATTAACTGTAAAAGATTTTCTTGAAAACATTTTTCAGAAAATCTGAAGAATGTTCTTAAGGTATCCGAACACGTATGCTGTACATTTAGTGCATTTTATTTATTCTTATTATTGCTTACACCTTTTAAAAGAACATGCAAGAAGCAAAAGTTGGCGACAGCAAAACGCAGGAACCGATTGGCTGGAAACATGACTGCATTTATCATATGACTATGATGTCACATAAATTTATAAACTGATTGGCTGGAAACACATGTTTGTAGTTATTAATGTGACAATGAAGTCACATGAATTTAGCTCAATAGCTTTAAATGACTCTACTAATATATATCTACCAATACTCTATTAATATTAAATGTATTTGTTGATGAAGGGTTTCAAAGAAAGAAAGATAAAAAGATTCAGTTGGCCAACTTCTTGCCATCAGATATTTCAGTAGATCTAGTCAAATTATATACATTAAAAACTTTCCGGATCCTACGCTACTGTTGGCAGATTTCAACTCAGTCGGTCCTTTAGATATCACGGCCTAAGGGCCCTTGTTCGGGAGACACGTGGAATAGGGTGAACGAAATCGACACGGAGGGGATGTGAAGGTGCCTTCAATTTCTTCCTGCCAGCCTCCGCTCTCTGTACAAAGTGGAACATGTCATTTTCAGCCTCTCTTTCGGAAAATAAAAGATTACAATTGCTCAAGTCTCTGTTTCACTTCTCTCTCTATGTGTCTTGTTGATTATCCCAGTTCCATACTTGTTACAGGAACAAAAACATATGTTTCCTGTTTTCATTACAAATACGACACACATATACTAACCACAGTGGTGCTGTTGTGAATATAGCTACACTACACATCTGTACTCATTAAAACTTTATTTTATTTATTTTAGGATATTGAGCAACAAAGGCTATTATCCCCTAAGAGACTAAGTAAATATTTATAAGTTAGTAAATATCAAAATATTTCATCTTCTGAACAAAAAATCTAAATGCTGATCTATTTGACACAGCTTTCTCCAATAACTCTTTGAAGGTGATATTGCAGTGAGGATCAATTTGGAGAAAAAACTTTAGATGATTTCGAGTATGAAGCTACTACAGCTTAACAAGTCCAAGTCACTTAAAAAAAACAAGAGCTACAATTTGCATTGCCTGATTAATTGAATTTTTGTACAAGTCATGGAGTAATGATCAATTTACTAAATATTCGAGGACACAAAATTTTTTCTCTTCTATTTTTTGTCCGCTTAGAGATGGTACCAATATTTGGAATATTGTCCAAATTTTCAAAATATTTGCTTGAATAGAAATTATCCTTTGCTTTTTTTAAGTCTTTCTTGATATATTTTTTACTGATGTCTTCTGAGGCAATCCGGTCGATGTAAACGTTAGACTCTGTGACAGATCTTGCGAGATAATCCACCTGTTCATTCCATAATATATTTGAGTGTCCCGGAGGTCAAAGTAGAATCAACTGATTATTATAATAGGATTGTATGTAAATCTTACTAGCTAATCTGTGAATAACACTATGTGACTTGATTGAGTAATTTTGAAGAGCAGAGAGACTATCAGATAAAATTAGCCGATTTTTGTTCAAAACAGTCAGATCATCTAATGCTTGGCAGATAGCCAAAGCTTCAGCTGTTAAAATAGAGTTATTGTGATTAATTCTATAAGCAAAAGTGAAATTTTCTGTAATACCTGCAATAGATGTAGTTTTCTCATTTTTCGAAGCATCAGTAGCCATTATATAAAAGTCCTGGAAATCATGATCAACTGTTTTATCGTATAAACCCCTTATAGTTTGAATTGGTAAATTTTTATCCTGAAATTTGAAATCATTTACATATATTTTACATGGGAGAACTGAAAAAGATGTTATTCTGGGGGTTGAGATAATTTGACCACTTTCAGCATTCAAAAAGTATATGTATTTAGTATATTAGCAATATTATTTTCATCTTCTTCCATAATTTTTAGATTCAGAGACTCAGGGCTATTGCTATATAATGGTGAAAAGGTTTGATTCGAAATTTGAGAAATGAAAAGCTTATTTGCTAATTTTCTTATTTTATCCGAGAGAATTTCTTGTCCTGGCAATTTTAAGAGCACAATATTTGAAGTCCATTGTGGAAGACCTAGCGCAATTCGGAGGGCTTTGGTTTGAATGACATACATTAAAAGGTTTCAGTTAATTGTCAGACCCTTTACTTATGATGTGACATTTGTAATAAAAGGTGCTACAAATGCTATTGGTTATTTTGATAAGGTTTTCAGCTCTCGGACTATAATGTTTGTAAGCCATACCTTTAAGAGCGTTGATTTTTTTCACTGCTTTATTTTTCATTTGATTCATAATTGTGACATTTTGATTCGATTTCGAGAAAAATACTCCTAAATATTTAATAAAAGACCGGAAAAGAGATTCCAGCTAATAATTATTAGGAAAAGAGTGGATTCTTTTGTTCGAGAGTTCAGCAATAGTACTTTTATTTGGGTTTAAGTTTAATTCCCAATATTTACACCATTACAAATTCTAAAGTATTTTGCAATTTTTAACAAATAATATCAAGCGACTGATGTGAGCAATAGATGAAAATATCATCCGCATATATTGAACATTCGACTCCAATTTCCAACGTTTCAAAAAAGTCATACATACAGATAGTGCATAATATTGGAGACAGAACACTGCCTTGGGGGACACACTTAAGCGGTGTTTTTTCAGATGAAAGGCATCGAACTTGCAACGATCTGTAAGACAGAAATTCACGCATCTAAAGCGCTATTTTCCCCGTAATACCAATCTGTAAACATTTGTAAAGAAGACCATCTATATAAACTGAGTCATATAAGCACTCTTTATTTCTAAGCTGATCCCCAAGAAGTATTCTATATTCAACTTTGCATCTGTTATTGCTTTATAAATTAAATAAGTTGCTGTTCTGTATCTTTAAAAGAAACAAATCCATAATGTTGATGGGGAAGTTTTTGTTCTGTTATCAGAAAGTGGGCAATTCGATTGGCTAAAATTCTTTCAAATGTCTCAGAGAAAACCGATGTTAAAGGTGTAGGTCGATAAGAGGAGATTTTGGTCTTGTCTTTGCATGGTTTGGCAATTAGAAGTATTATAGCGTGCTTCCATGACCTTGGGACTATTGAATTATCAAATAAGTGTTGAAAGAAATTTATAATTACCATACTTTCACTCTGGTTCAATAGTTTCAGGAATGTAGCCATGATCTGGTCAGCACCTGGAGTTGTGTTCTTAGCAGATTTTATAGCTCTATTCAATTCAGATGAATGAAAGGGTTTATTGATTATCTTTGGCCAAAATATCCAGAGGAAGTGGCTCGTGGTTGGAACTATTGGATGCAAAAAGCTAGGCAAAGAGTGTTGCTTGAATCTGAGGATGATAAATAAATCTGCTGTGAATTTGGAGAAAATTCAGTGTTGATTCGGTATTATTCTTCATAGAATTTTTTTATAATGTTATAAAAGGTTCTCGGGTTAGAACATTGTTACAGACGGTATCCCAGTACATCTTTTTAGCTTTTTTTATATGAAATCGGAGCCGATTGCTTGTATCGAATCCACAATTTAGGAGAGATTTCACCAATGGCCTTTTTCCGAAAGTATTTGTTGAGTTTGTAAAAGTTATGGCATGCACTATTTTACTAAGAAGGGAAGGTTCTATAAGAAATTTTTACATTTCGAGTATTATTTGAAATTATATCAGAAATATATATATATATTATCAGAGAGATTGTGATTGTTAACGTCTATCTTAAAGACTGTTGATTTGGCTTGTGTTATTACTGACGCCCAGTCCACTCTTTTAATGATTTGTTTAATCGGATTTTGAAAATTAAATTCTGTGATAACAGGACAATGATCACTATTGTAGGAGCTGTCTAAAACGTAAGTATTGCTGTGTCCAAAGAGACTTGAGGAGCAAAGCGTAAGATCCAGGAGAGCACCAGAGTCAACATTGCTTCTATGTGTTGGAGTAATAGTATTAAGAATAATAAAGTTAGAATTCGTAAGCCATTCCACAAAATCATTACTGTGTAGAGAAATATGGCTGAAGCTCCACATCGGATGATGTAGATTAAAATCGTCAAAGATGAAAACTGGGTCCGATAAGGAGACTAAAAAGTTTTTAAGTAGAGCAATATTGAGTCCCTGGGATGCATATAAATTTATCAGATAAAATGAACTATTTTTAATAATAATTGGTAATACTAAAACTTCGTAGTCTGATGACTGCATATTTTTGAAGGAAATCTACCTGGCAGATATATTTGTTGGGTTGCAGCCCTCCTCTTGGTCTGTCAAGTCTATCTTTTCTGAAAATGACCTTATCTGAGAATTGTAAATTGCCATTTGTTTTCAAAAAAGTCTCTTGAAATATCTAAATACCTGATTGTGAAAAGAGAGGAATATTTGAGCCAAATAAGCTTGTTTTGTATACTCCTACAATTCCATTGTAGAAAACGCATAAATAAGATATAAAAAGGAAAATAATAGTTCAAAATTTTCTATCCTCCTCCAAAGGAAAGGAATTACACTGCTGGCCACCGCAAATGCAACACCCTGAAGGAAGCACGCAAATAACATGAAATTTACAACATGCATTAGCGGAGGTGAGATATGCAAATGATTAGAATTTCAGCGCAGACACACATCACGCTCGCCTGTGGCGCCACCTCAAAGCGCTATTTAAGGCTTGGAGATTTCGACGATTTCAAATTCAGCAATTGTGTTTTTCTTCTGGTTTTTTTCAAAAAACGATCAGTTATGTCTCGTAGAAAACAGCGATCAGCTTTTGATCAAGTATCCGAGTTCGACAGAAGAAGGAGAGTGGCCTACCGAGATTGTGGATTATCTTTCAGGGAAATCGGTAGTCGTGTTGGACGAAACCAAACAACTGTAATGCGGATATGTGACCGTTGGATGCAGGAGGGTACGACGGACCGACGTGATCGATAGCATCCTCCTCAGTGCACCACTTTACGTGGGGACAGGCAAATTGTGCGCATGGCAGTGACGGATCGCTCAGTCACATCACGAACCATAGAACAGCACATTGAGTCTGTAACGCATCATTCAGTGTCTACGCGTACCATTCGACGCAGTTTACAGCAGAGTGGTCAATCCGCAAGATGTCCATTGCTTGGTCTATCCTTGACACAGAACCACAGACGTCTCCGCCACCAATGGTGCGATGAAAGAAGGATGTGGGTGGCAGAATGGAATGAAGTTGTCTTTACTGGCGAGTCGCGCATCTGTCTGCAACACCACGGTGGTCGGATTCGAGTCTACAGACACCGTGGAGAGAGGATGCTGAACAGACCACACTGGTCTTGCACCGGGTATTATGGAATAGGGCGGTATTGGATATCACTCTCGCACTCCTCTAGTACGCATTGCCGGTACTTTAAACCCCAAGAATACATCCAAAATCTCTTTGAATCAATGCCGAGGCGTGTGGCAGCGGTGATCTCCAACAATAGCGGCTACTCTGGCTACTGACTCTGGCAGGAACCCCACTTCACAGAAGTCTATAAATTTAATCATTTGATACTTGGTCAACATGTTATCTACAAAATAAATTTTTTTGTGCTATCTCTTGTCTTTCTTGGTGTTGCATTTACGGTGGCCAGCAGTGTATAATTACAGTTATACACTCATGTCCATAAATTAAGGATAATGATGTTCAGGCAAAGAAAGAGACAGAAGAAAAAAATTTTGACTTATTTGTAAAGTCTATTTGTTAAACAATAGCTAAAGTGCAAAAAAGATGCTATATGTTTGACATAATTAATAAAAATTGCGATTTTTACTCCCTGGAGCAAATTTTAAAAAAGAAACTATTTACAAAAAACAGTATAACATGGTTAGTATGATGGTTAATACGGAGTATGTCTCCCGGTCGATGCAATACGGGCCTTACAACGCCTATGCATGCTCAGTATCAAATTATCAATCTGATCTTGGGGAATATTACACCACTCATCGAGCAATGTCCTCCAAAGTTACGGTAGACAGGTGGGAGGGGGTTGACGGGCTTCAACTCGTCGGCCAAGCATATCCCACACATGCTCTATTGGATTCAAGTCCGGTGAGTATGCTGGCCAATCCATACGGGTGATATCCTCCGATTGAAAGCATTCGTCTACAATGTTTGCACGGTGAGGACGGGCGTTGTCATCCATAAACAGAAATTCAGCACCCATGGCGCCCCGAAACAAACGTACATCCAGAATGACATCCCGTTAGATGTGGCCTGTCATCGTTACACTCTGAACATGTAGGTCAGTTCTGGAACCAAGAATAATTCCTCCCCAAACGAGCCATCCTGCACCAGCGTAACGGTGTCGTTTAATGGTGTTCTCTTGGTGGTAACGGGTACCTGGCGCTCTCCATATGAAAGTCCGGTGAGAATCAGACTGCAAACTAAACCTGGACTCGTCGGAAAACATCACACAAGACCACTGTTGCGGTGTCCACAATGCATGCTCTCTACTCCAGGTTAATCGCTGGTGACAGTGAGTTGCGGTAAGGGGAACACATCTGACAGGCCTACGAGCATATAGACAAATATGTCCTAAGCGTCTTTACACGGTCTGCCTTGAAACTGTCGTACCGGTAGCTGAAGAGAGCTGACGAGATAGGTCTGATGCTGTGCTCCGTCTGTTTTTTTTGGCAGTAACTGCCAAATACCGGTCCTCATTCGGCGTTGTAACTCGGGGGCTACCTGTTCTGTAACATCTACTCACATTACCATCATCTTGGAATCGTTGCGAATGTCTGGAGATGACACTCTGGGCGATTTCAAGTTTCTCGGATTCTTCCAGCTGGGTACGTCCACATTCCAGTCGTCCGATAATTCTACCACATAAAAAATCATCCAAATGCTTCCTTTGTGCCATAACTATGCGGTTATTGCACTGAAATGCTTTTAAAGCGCTTGTGAACAATTTTACTTCTTTGCCACCATTCCTCATATACCCCTCTCTTACACTCTTGTCATTGTGACGTACTATCCGCGCCATCTGGTGGTTTCCTGTAATTTTCATATTCTTCTTCAAGATGTGTGTGATAATTCGACAGGTGAAATTTTTATTTTAGAGTTCAATTTCTGTGTGATTCTGAATTATCCTTAATTTATGGACAGGAGTGTAGAAAGCTTATCTAGATTTTTAAGGGAGAAGAAAATACTCAAAAGTCATGATTAAAGCTACAGTTTAGATCTTCGATTTTTAAAGTTAGCCAATATCAATATCATTAGATGTATCGTCTATGTTGTGAAATATACTTGGTACAGATGCGTCAAACTTCTGTAACTTTAAATTCGCCTTTTTTTCCTGTTTGGTGAATATGATTGTTTACTTATTTCTAGGACATTGCACATTGCATAAGCATTGTTTCCATCATCTTTTATATTGAATTCATTATGTTTGCAGTTTGTTTTTCTAAAGCTATTTGAAAATTGGTTACCATGTTTTCTAATTTGTTTTTTTTCAAATTCTTGTATATTGGGTCCTGGGGTTATTGTTGTCTTTAATGCTGTAGAATATGTTTCCTTAAATTTTCGTCTTGCTTCTCCCAGAGCTAAGTGATGATTGCATTTGAATTCAAGTACTTATTTTCTTTAATAAAAGTAGGACGGTTATGGGGGAATTAGCTGGGTGATCTCCTTTACAATTTGTACATTTTGTGGTATTTATGCATTGACCTGTGTGAGACTCTCCACAATTGATGCATCTTGTAGGGCTTGAACAGAATCGAGATAAATGAGTGAAGCTAAAACATTTGTTTCATGACCGCGGTTTGTCTATAAATACCTGTACTCGATGATTAAAAAACCAAAGTTTTACACATTCTGGTATATTTTTACCTATAATGGTAATTAAGACGGGAGAAACTTCTTGGCGGTTTTATAAAGCGTCTCATTATCAGCTACTTTTAGGTTATTTGCATTTTTTAGCTCGGTTACCACGTCTGTCAGATGTACAGTAGTTGGAATACAAATAGCAGGAATCGAGAGGTGAACCCTCCCCATTTAATATTAGTTTTTACTGGCATGTTTAATATTTAATTTATAGCTAATATTTGAGCAGAGCACATACAGAGTCCGAGGTACTAATTCTTGTCTTACCACTTCGAGTAAAGAACATGTTCGTTATACTCTCATGTTTGGGTATTTTGCTTTTTATTTCTGCATGTAGAAGATGGGGATTCGATTTAGGGATGCAAGCTATTTTTTCTAAATGTTCAAGTAAAATTGAGAATTCATTAATATTTTTATTGCCTGTTTGTAAAATTAGTTCCTGGAATACCTAAAATCTGCGGCTTCTGCCATATTTTTTGTTATTATAATGAATGTATCTTCAATGGCCGTTGTCCAAAGCAAGGAGTGAATCAGCTTGAGCCTCCGTCTTAGTCTAGAAGTATTCAAATCTTCACTATATAAAAATCCTCCTCCTTATATATATATATATAAAAAAAACTTTTTTTTTAATGTCCGCCGCTTTGATAGAAACGTTCTTCAAAATCACAAAAAAAAAAAAAAAAGAAGAAGAAAAAGAATTGCAAGGAAACAAAATACTGTCCACTTGTTTTCAAAATTCAAACTCTCCAACGATAATGTAACCCATAGATTAAAAAAAAAATTTAATTTTAAAATTTTGGAATTAAATCATAATTTTAGATCAGATGGATATTATTACATATCTTAATAATGTTGCCACAACGGTTTCACAAATAAACAAAGTTCTTATAGCAAATTTATACTACCTACTTATCCAACTTTAAAATTTTTTAAAGATAAAAAATCTGTTTTTTAATAAGCAATGGTCTGTATTATAAAATTTCCACTTAGGTTACAGCATTATGAAAATTTGAAGAGTGAGGTGTCGGTCTCGCATGTTATCCGGGACCATAATTTCGAAGTAACGATTTAGTAACTTTCTAGTGGTTGCAAAAGAGTGCTACGGAAATAAAACAATCAATCAGCCATTTCGAATTAACAGTTTACAATATTTTCTTTTTAAACATTTCATTTTTCAAAAAAAAATAAGGAGTGTGGAATTTTTAATGGAATATTACATTTTTCTTTTGTTTTTGAAAATATTTTTGTGATACCTTTCAAAATGAATTATTAAAGAAGTTATAAATTTTTTTAAGAAACTGCAAATTGATTCGTTATTTTTTATTGTTTTGGATGTTTTAGTTAGATTTAAGTGCATGTAACAAGTCTAAATTTTAGGAGAGAATTAGAAAATCCATGTAATAAATATTATTTTCAAATGGCTAATAGATAGATCTACCATCTGGCTTAAAATGTTGACAAGTGCCAAAAGATATTATTTTCCTACTGAAAGAAATCCTTTAATAAGAGTATTTTTACTTACCTTCTCGTCGAGTTTGAATTCAATGGTTGTTGTCAGAAATAGTTTCGTAATTAAGCTATCGAATAAATATCTTGTGGCAATAAAAGCAAAATCTGAAGCATGCAAGTACAAAATGATTCCTATTTAGTTTTCTATCTTTCTCAATTTCAAGTTCTTAACAAAATCGTATTATAAATGAAGGAAATGTGCAATCCATCGATTACATTTGTTGATATATTTGAAATTCTAAACACGGTTACCTTCCATAATTTCATGTCCTTGACATTATATTCAATGGAAGACAGAGTTGTCTATATCACGGTAGCTGAGAGCTCGTTTGTTATAGAGTTCAAAATTCGTCCTGCTGTCGCTGAAGACCTGCCGAGTAAAGGAGCGAATGGAAGACAGAGTTGTCTATATCACGGTAGCTGAGAGCTAGTTTGTTATAGAGTTCAAAATTCGTCCTGCTTTCGCTGAAGACCTGCCAAGTAAAGGAGCGAATGCCCGTTAAATATCTCGAGGAATAGTCCTCTCTTTGGCATAGTTAAATGGAGTGTCAATTTCAGTAACATTAAAAATCAGTTGTTTTTTTCAAAAATTAGGCTAAAAACCAGATTTAAATACATATGAATAAACTAATTTTAATGCTAAGTTTATTAAATCTTATTATAATTACTTAAATAATTGCTGCTAAACATTTAGAATAATTTGATCTTAAAAATCTTTGAAAATAAAGATTAAATTGTTAAGGATGTTGGTGAAAAAAATTTAATATTTATCCATGAATATAATATATTTATACATCGTATAAATATACACACACAAGCACAGAACACATGGCACAAACAAGACACACTCGTGGTTTACATGACGTTACAGGAGGCAGCGTATATTTTCCAGAAAAATTCTAGTATTTGCACAAAAAGCCAACCGGTAGTTCTAAAAATCATATGATTTCCATAAAAAGCTCCTCTGATTGGCTGGCCCGTTTCGAACAATGTGGCTTACAGAACCACTTATCTAAAAACGTCGAGGACATAATTTTGAACTGTTAAAGTTACGCGGAGGGCACAGAACCTTCACAAATTAAAATATATTTTTAAATCAAGAATTATAAGAATATTTTTCAATACTATCGAGTTCTTAATGCTAAGATATATATATAATCAAAATTTCTATACAAGAGAGAGTTGAATAAACATGATTAAAACTGAAAAGAATTGAAATTGCAAGATAACCAGACAACAGAATTTAAAAGGAAGTATGAAAAATTAAAATAAAAGAATTAAATATAAAAATATAAGAGAAAGGATGCTACAGTTTTATCAACATTGCTGACTTAGGACAGCTTATGTATAAAAAATTTTTATATAAAAGTGGGGTTGAACATGTTTTGTGGCCAGCCAACCTTTCCCCTTTCTGTTAATAATACTGAGCAAAAACCTATTGAAAATAATGGATAGGAAATCTAAATCCATTATGAGAAAAAGGTAACTTACCTAAAAATTGCATACAGAAACGCAGAGCCCACGCTAAATCTGAGTACAATAAACGTTATTGCCAGATTCTGGACAAATACATATTCAAAGCAAAGCAATGGCTGAAAAGTAGCACTTAGCAAAAGTATGAAAAGAATAGAAATAATAAATTGAATTATAAACATACTACTATTATATTAGAGACACTCTAAGATTATATGATTTAAAAAATATAAAAATTATAATAAATTTTAAAAAAGTAATTTTATCTAAAATTAGAAATTGGGGATATCTATAACTATCTAGGAAGAATAATAAATTTATAATAATAATCTGTTAATAAACTATCGAAATTTAATCCTTACAATTTAGAATTTCTTTATTCAAATATCTATTAATAAAATTAATTAGGTATTTTTAAATTAAACAGTACTTAGTAAAATGTTTATAGTTTTTAATTTTTTCTGATTTATTTGAAACTAGCAATTTAATGCGTAGTGTGTAATTAATAGCAATATTTCTGAATGTAGAAACATGCACATTACCCTCCCAATGCTGTACTTTTATAATATTGAAATTAAAGTCTTCTCGTTTGTTATAAATATTAGTAACTATTTTATTATCTTTTAATTTAATTTCTACTTTGCTTCATAATTGTTACTATTTATGTCTGAATTAAATTAAGATATTGTGGATAAAAATTAATGTTAGATTTAAAGTTGTCTTGCTTGCCAAAAATGATTATATCATCTATATAGCGAAAAAAGTAATATTCTAAGTTGTCTATGACACTATTTTCAAAATAATGTAAATGTAAATTGGCAAGACAGTTGCTAGCAGGGCCACTTTGTGGCAGACCTTTAATCTGTAGATAAATAATTACCATTATAATAAACATAGTTCTCTTTTAGAACTAACCTAAGTAGAGAACCAAATCTATCATATTTGACATTTTTAAATAAATTATCTTTATGTAATTTTACAAGTGTTTTAATCATATCATCAATATTAATAAATATATCAGTTCATCAATATATATATATATATATATATATATATATATATATGTTTAAACCTGCAATCCTGGTTCCTAAGGCCAGGAGTTTGCCCTAGTATTTCTGTGGCTAAAACTATTCTATCATGACTATAGTTATCTTAGGTATATTACTATTTTTTGTATATTTTTGTAATATATATATATATAAAAGTACATTATTTTTATTAGTTAATATGTTAAGTAAATTATTTTGAGTAATCAAAATCACGTACAAATAATTGTTTAGAACTCAGAAATTTTTATTTTGGGAAATCAAACCCACACACACACACACACACACAATCAAAACTAAATGGCAATTATAAGAGATTTTATTAATATTGAACAGATTGCCAGAAAAGTCATCTGGACCTATGGTATGGTCTGATTTGATCCCGTCATGCATACGACATCATCCAAAGAGATCTTATTTTATGGTAATAAAACCTTCTTTTGATAGATTTGGCCTGATGAGCTGTGTTTTTGTTACGGCAACATAAGACGAATCCTCAATGCTTTACACATACCTGCCAACTTTTATGTTTTGGGGTAAAATTTACGCCTTTCAGTCCCACGTTACACTTTTACGCCTACATTGCTCGTTTTACACATTTTCTTAAAATTTTAATCATTCACCGATTATTCACCACGAAAACTTAAGTATTCGTATCCAGTAGATTTTCAAAAAAATGTATAATTTGTCCTTTTTTCCGTATATTGTATTTCATTTGATATTGGTTCTTAGCTGATTTACAAGCATGGTTTTGATAAGCGCGAAGCCTTTTCACTTCTTTAGCCTCTGTGTAGCAATTTTCTAGAATTCAACTCATAAGTGCTTTGTATATTCCTTACATTTCTCATTGTCAAACGATTTTGTCGATTGTTCTCTTAAATATAATGTCTAACAAGGGCTAAATATACTTTCTAACGTTTATAGAATGTTAGTAGTATGTAGTTGCACGAAACGAGAACACAAAATTGAAAACATAACGATATCTCAGAACACAAAAGATGAGAACACGCACTGAGAGTGAAGCGGAGGGGGAAAAACTAAAATCATTAAAACTTTCATTAAAATTTAGAGGAAAGTTAAAAATTTCTCATCATCTAAGCTCATGAGGAGTTCCTATTTATGGAGGCAGAATAATGTTTGATAAAACTTTAGATATATATATATATATATATATATATATATATAGTAATGAACGTTAATATATATATATATATATATATTTGGTTATTCTTTTTAGTCATGCGAATTTTATACATGTTTTATTAATAACTTTGGATATTTAAGTCAGGATACATATCAATTTAAAATTAAAAAGTGTAAATAATATGCAGGTTAAACGAAAAATAAAAACTTACTTAAGAATCAATGCACAAATATCTAGATGAAAATTTTATGTAAAAGCATGAAATGCATTTCAAAATATACAAAAATATAAAATATGTAAAATTGTCACAAATAATTTATTACAGACAAAAAATAAATAATCTGAAAGCTTTAGGGTCCGAAAAATATTCAATTTGAATGTAAATAAGCACGGGTTGTTATCAATGAGGGAAACGTCTCAGATTTATGAAGAATCCTTTATTAGTATGGTGTAGAACCACCTTTGGCATTGTGACGTAGTCACAAAGGAGAAATAACCCCTATTCATGACGCATACTACAGCTGTAGAGCCCATGGCTTTGGCGTCATTGTGCTTTGTCAGACATCTGGACTGTCGGCGCCTGTGTAACTGGTAACACTATAGGCTGGGCATCACTGTATTATTTTTCGTCCAAAGGCAGTGGTTGTCTGTCTTAAAAGGCTGGCGGCGGGTAACATCAAAAGAGGCGGCGAGGTGGTTCGAGAACCAGATGTCAGACCACCCCTGTCGCCGGAACCTTTTGAGAGGGACCCGAGCCATTGTTATCCCTACACCAATGGTGGGCTAGCGAGACCGAGGTGCAGGGTGCAAAACCTTGAGGCCTACCAATGGGGGTTGATAAGGGGCGTGGAGTTGACCCGCCCTGGAGTTTAAAAGGGTCGACCCGGCTAAAGAGGTGATCGACAATCTACCCCTTAATTTGCCGGAATTCTCATTTGAATCTAAGCAACAAAGTACTTCTCTACACTGCCGTTTTGCGGCCCATTTTAACTTATGGTTGTCCTGTGTGGGGATACGCAGCAGATTCTAACATCAATCTCTTAAATTCAGCCCAAAACTCCCTCATTAGAAGCATCACCAAAATTTGTAGATACACCAAAAATAAAGAAATTTATAAAGTTCTCTCAAGTGAGTGAGTGAGTGAATATTAACGTCGCACTGATTAGCAACGCGAGGGCTTTTGGCGACGGTCCACGTAATTTTGAACCATGGTCAAGTGACGCGGACGACACCTGAGCTGGCACCCCCCTCTCCTAACTACCACACCACACCAACGGGAGGACGTTTGAGCTCTCGACAGATTTAACGTACATCGCTCCCCTACATGGCGGATCTTTAGTGGTACTAGGATCGAACTCATGACACGCTAGCCATGATCCGATGCCTAGACCACTCGGCCACCGCGGCCATAAAGTTCTCAAAATTCCTATCTTTAAAGTTCACATACAAAATTTAGCCATAAAGTTTTTCGACAATTTACCTAACATCAATAATACTAATATTTTAAACCTAGAAAACTACAATCCTAATATCAATAGTAAGAGACCCAGAAGAATTTTACTGGACTCCTACAATCCCCCTTAAATTAGTTTAGAGGGTCATTCCTTTTTGGCGAATGATCCCCTTCTATCAAAATTTTTCGCATTTTCCCACGTATTTCCCTGCTTAGTTACAATACTTTCTCAGTGAACCACACAGGCAACCAACTTCTTTTCATGCTTATTTTTATTTTTAATTATCTCTCCGACGCCAGGACAGCGAATAGAGTGCTATCTCACTAATCCCCTTTCAGCAAAAACAGACGAGCTCCTCGTCCGTTAGCAAGAACCAATTAATTTTATCCAGTTCTATCTATCACCCTGCTTAACCA
The DNA here is from genome assembly GCA_019973975.1 of Trichonephila clavata. NCBI lineage: Eukaryota > Metazoa > Arthropoda > Arachnida > Araneae > Nephilidae > Trichonephila > Trichonephila clavata. The sequence continues at coordinate 346,898 of BMAO01022909.1, forward strand.
CAACTACCTTCTACATCTATCACAATTTTTCAGGACTCAGATTCCATTAAGGCCTATCAACTACAAGAGCACAATACAACCAGTATGGGACGGAGGAACGCTTCGCGTTCCAGTTTCCCAATGATGATCAGCGTCAATTCAATTCAATTCAAAGAGGTGATCGACTCCTGAGACAGTATCCAGCGGACTAATAAGGAAGCGCGAGGCGAGTACCCGCGGTAGATCGACTCCTGAGACAGTATCCGGCAGACTAATAAGGAAGCGCGAGGCGAGTGCCCGTGGTAGAGGGATCGACCTCCGAGACGGAATCCTGCGGTCTAAAAAGAAAGCGCGAGGCGAGTGCCCGCGGTAGAGAAATTTGGATATTTACTTTTCATTCTCCGTATCCTGAAGACCTGATGCCCGGAGAAGAAGCGAGGAGGGGATACCGATGCAACCGAATGGAAAAATAGGACTAGTACCTGAAACTAACTTTATCTCTTTCCAGTGATCTTCTGAATGTTGTAACTCAAATAAACAGTTATTTAGATCACAATAAAATGTATTTTTTAATGATTAGCTTAGTGTCCACACGCTACCGAGTTGGACGCCACAGCATGTAATACATCTTGAATTCCCCTAGAAATTCCATACGTACAAGTACAGAATAGTGTTTAGAGGAATATTGTACTATTCTTCATGGAGATATTGTGAAAGTTCTGGCAAAGAGAGAGATGCTGGTGGAGGATATCGATTCCGTATAGAACGCTCTGAAATAGACCATAAGGGTTCTATTATATTGAGTTTGGTTGACCGTACAGCCCAAGGTAGATGTTTAACTACATCCTCGTGTTCAACAAACCATTATTGGAAAGTCCTGCAGTAAGGATTAGTGCATTATTATATTGGAAAACTTCATATCCTGCAGAAGCAAAATTTGCATCATAGGATAGATCTGATCTGCTAAAATTTCTCTATACCTCTCCTCAGCGATCCTTCCCCTCAAGGTTACGACACGGCTGCCCATATCATGTGACAAATCCACCTCTATGCTTGACAGTTGGAAGGAGACAATCACGATCATATGTTTGTGTAGGTGTCCTCCAAATGTACATCCGCCCTGTTGTAGGGAAAAGTGTGAAAGACGATTCGTCAGACCATATTACTTTCTTCTACTTATCAATCGATTAGGTTTTGTGAGTGCGATGCCACCTTTGGCATTAATATCTGTGACAAGTGACTTAGAAATTGTAGCTTTACTGTAAATGTTCTGTTTATGAAAGTGCCTTCTAACTGTTATCATTGACACTAGGGAATCCAGATGATGATCGGGATCTGCGGTCACTTTTGCTGCAGTTGTTCAGGTTTTAGACTTTCATTGAGCTATACCTTCCGTCTATTATTTTGCTTTGCCGAGCTTGTCTTGCCGTTCTGTGTGTATGCTGTCATGTTTTTAGACACTGTACTTCTAGAAATGCCTAAAAGTTGGGATGTTTCAGTCACACTTGCTCCAGCTGTACAAGCTCCTGCAATTTGGACTCTTTTAAAATCTAAAATGTCCGACATTTTACGCTTTTGAAAAAATTCAAGAATTACAGAACTTCGATAAAGCTACCACATACTACCAGAATACATACATTTCTAGGAAAAAAACTGGAAGCTTTTATATAATATTATTATGCTTACGAGAGATGCGTATCCAAAAATGTCACTTTTATCCACAGGTTTTTCCTTTCTTTTGATAACCACCTACTTGCACTGCAATATCTAGTTATAACAACATATGGATTTTAACGATTATTTATACACACATTTATACCAAAATTACAAATGTTCCCCTTAATCTAAAGATGACGGAATGTTATCTTATTCTGAAATTTTTCTTGGAATAACAGTAATATTTTATTCACTATCAAAACGACTCGGTGATTTGTGAGAATTCTTGCTGTAACTCAAAACATTTGCAGGCTAAGATTTTTAAGTATAGGGTTGTGTAAAATTGAACCTTTCACTATTTCTTAGAGCATCATGCGACAAGCACTAATGGACAAATTCTACTATAAAGGGTGCTGCAGTCATTAATACCCTTTTCTTCTTGCTTGAGGTAAAAAAATTAACAAGGTATTTTAGAAAAGATACTGATATTTATATATATATAATATAACATTCTGAATCTGAAATTTACAGATCATCTTCTATCCATATAGTTCAAAAAAGGTTTCAAACACACGCATTAGAAGTTTGAAAAACTAAGTTGAATTTCGATGTTTTCCCATAGATTAACAATACACCGGAAGTAGGATTGGAAGTCATTTGGTTCCGGTTCAATGTTCTTGTTCACAAAGTAGAACTTGCCCATAACAAATAATCTAAAAGCATAATGTATGCAAAAAGAACAAGATCTAAGACTAGCAGTATAACTAAGTTCGAGCCCACGGCCAAAGCCGAAATAAATTAAACGAAAAGTATAGAAAATTCAAAAGTGCACGCTACAGGGTTTTCTTACAATTAATAAATTAAAAAATTCTCAACTCTGTTTTTTCCCATAAGATATTGAAAAATTGAGATATCGATTTTTTTTTAAAGATATTCTATTTATCGGCGCATGAAAGCACATTGAATAAATAATTCGTAAAAATATTGTTTTCCATTTTGTTTTATTAAAAATTTCTTTGTCGTTTCCGCTAATTCAATCATATTTAGTCAGATAACATTAGCTGGAGTTAAGCTGCTGTCGCGGGGAATCCCTGGTCAGAGGCGGGGCAAACTTGGGATTTCCCATCATTAGAAAGCCAGTTAAAGTATAGCATGCAAACGCAGTCTCGCTTCATGTTTCTATATCATATTATAAATTTTAAAAGTATTTGATGTGAGAATAAATAATGGTGGTACTGGTACATTGTTATACAACGATAAACACGTATTTAATAATTAGAAATTCGATTTCTGTCGTGAAAAAAAAATAGTAATACCTGTGTTTATTTGCCAGGAATAAGGTAAGAAATATTTATTTATTATACTTATATTCAAATCAGGCTAGACTGGTAGCCGACCTCAAGTTACATTGGGAATAATAAGGCTAGGAGTAATAAGGCTGGAAATAATAAAGCGAGGAATAATAAGGCTGGGATTAATAAGGCTTTTATGTATGATGCCGTTGCTTGAGTTCGAAATAAAGCCAGAGATGGAGATAATACTAATGTTTATACTTACAGTTAATATGTACAGTTAAATTTTACAACTTAAATTAAAGTAGTAATGCGGATACATGTAAAATACACCTTTGAAGGACAAAGACCTTGCGTCCGTCCGTTGCGCTTCCTGTTTCCAGAATGTTCTGATCCGGGGTCACAAAAGTTTCAGTTGGGGTAGCAAGGCGGGTAAGTATCGCGCTCAGTCACAGTTAAGTGAGGAGTGCAGGAAGCAATGAAAAAGACTTATACTGATATTCTTTAATTTTCTTTTTAAAACATTACGTGTGTGTGTGTGTGTACATAAAATTACCTTTGTTATTTATTATTTGTCATTATAGGGAAAGAAAGAAGTTCCTAAACACGAAACGTTGTTTTTTTTTGTTTACAGGTTATGTATTATTGGTGCATTTTTCATAATTTATCAATCATGTCAGGCTTAGGCACTAAGAGAGATAGATATAAAGTTAGAAAGGGGGAATCTGGTGCAGCAAAAAGAAAAAGGAAAGTGGAAAGAGCTGTGACCAACCAGGTTTTAAGTTCAGGTATCAGGAAATTTCTCGGTCAGGACTGAATCTCTAGCAGTATAGAATCAAACTTATCGGTTCCTTCGACTTCTCAACAACATTGATCCGTATCCGAGTCTCCGTTGAATTTGTAAGTTACAACAGTGCACCGACTATTGATACCAAGGCCGGATCTACGTATGGGCTAAAAGGGCTGCAGCCCAGGGCCCCCGGGTTCTAGGGGCCCCCGTTCCCCATTGAAGATTACAAACAGAAAACGTGCTTACAATTGAAACAGTACAATAATAAACCAGTAAAAAAATACACACAAATCAAAAATAAAATACTCGAAATACCATATCAAATTTATTTTCGAGAGCAAGAGCAATTTATTTTTGTTCTTACGACCTACCATCGAATACGCGGAAATTTATAATTATCAGTTTCGAAAATCGTCTATATATTTTATGTAAATACCTTAATAAAAACAAATTAAAATAGTATGCTGGTGATTTTCTTTTAGAAACCACGCCATAATTGGATGTAAAATGATTAAACCTCAAGTGAAATTTCTTTTTTTCTCATGACCAGAGACAACCTGGGAGGTCTAAAAACAATGGTTTTCATCTGATTGCTAGTGGTCAAGGTAACGGACTCACATGCCAGGCATGTCATGAGTTCGAGACTAGCGCTGCTGAAGACCCTCCGTGTAGGGGAGCGATGCATGTTAAATCTGTCGAGAACTCAAATGTTCTCCCGCATGTGTGGTGTGATAGTTAGGATAGGGGGTGCCAGCTCAGGTGTTGTCCTCGTCACTTGACCATGGTTCAAAATTACGAGATCTATCGCCAAAATCTCTCCTGTAGCTGAACCAGTACGATGTTCATATTCACTCACTCACTATTCATCTAATTGCTGAGAAGTTAATTTACCTCATCAAGAACCAATATTTACAAAGATTTAACTGGATAAAAACCACTGTTGCCGAATTTCCCAGGCTAAATTATTTTAGAGAATTCCTTTTCAAATAGGGTTTTAGCAAAAATATAGATTTTACAAAAAATCCTGATGGGATGGGGAAAAAATGTAGGTCATTTTCGAAATCACACACTAAATAATATAAAAATCACTGAAAACATCTTTTGTACTTTTCCAAAACTTTAATTTTGAAGTCTTGTGTAATTAATAGACGGAGACTCTATCATAGTCCAGTCATCTTAGGGTTTTGCTGCGGAATGAGAGATAATAAGCTGAAAACTCGCATATACCTTTATTTTGTCACTCTAAATGTCTCAAAAGTCTCATAAAATCTCGTGTCCGCGTCTTAAGATATTCAAGATCAAAGGTAAAAAAATTCGGTTTTTTGCAAATATCTCGTTTCCTATTGCTTTAATGTTATTTACATTTATTATAAATATTGTAGAGAATAAAATTTTCTATAACTTTAATTGAAACATTTTTTATACATCAAACCGTTTTTGAGATAGAGGGCGGTGAACGCTCAGCGCTTAGTTATCTACAGCAGAATGCAAGGTCGACCGTTAGTCACACGATATAATACGCTGTATATAGTCTATTAACCTTAAAAATATACATAGTTATGAACATTTGGCTTTTTTATTAATTATTATTTCACATTTAGTAATAGATTTCATTAAACAAGTACATGTTTCTTTTATAACTAAGTTTTGAACTACACTATTCGTGTAGTTCAAAAATTGTTGACAGATATGCTTATAGTATTTTTTAATTATATTCTATTATATATATACTAGTTACATTTAAAGTAGAAAAAAATAAAGTAAGTAATTTTTAATTATATTTTTACTTAAAAATATCGTTTTATACAATTATTACAATCGAAATTCGAATGTAAAGAAGTTTTACAAAAATTTTAATTATAAGACGAATATGAATGTTAATTTTTTACCTCTTATGTTTCATTGTCTTTCGATCACTCGAAAATTTGCAATTCTCCAAATCTTGAAGGATTTCGGAATCAAAAGTACAATCTTCATCGAGATCGCTCTCATATCGTGAAGCATTGAAGCAAGCTTGCCCATTACACTGGCCACAAGCTGAAGAATATTGCAACCCCGATTTCCCACATCCACAGCGTGAACTACTACCATTTTTCAGTTGCAAAATATGGTATTGAGTAATTCACCTGGAGCAGGCGGTAATATTGTCGTAATCGGTTCCAAGAATTTATTCTGCAGAATCCAACCCCATTCCTGGGGTTCTAAATCATTCCCTAGCCAAGTTTGAACTTGATAATATACACGGCTAATGTGTTTCTGAGCCGCTGCACTTGTTGGTAACTGTATGGGTTTTTTTGAGCTTTGTTGACTTGATGAATTGAGTATATATATATATATCGTAGATTATCAATACTGTTCTCAGATTTTGGAGCATTGTATATCTCCAACAAGACTCGTAATCCATTTTCATGTAATGTTTGTACAGGACAGTTTTCTTCTTGGAATACTTGAACTAGTTCATCCAAGTTCGGAAGATTCTCTAATGTTCTAATAAAAGCTTTTTCCTCTTTTTTAAAAATGCAGATGTTGTATCACAGCCACTAAATGCGTGCAGAAACAAAATGTGCTTTTTACAATGAGGATATTTATGAAAACTTTTGGAAGAGTATATTTGAGTTTTAACATTCCCTTTGCCAACTTTTTTAACTAGCTTTAATTAACCTTTCTAACAAGTGAACCTGAGCTATATACACTCGAGAGCCAAAACATTATGACCATCTGTCAATAACGAGTTGACCCACCTTTGGCGCGCAATACAGCTTCAACCCGCCTTGGCATGGATGCCCCAAGTCCTTCGTAGATGGCCGGAGAAAATCCGAGATATTGTGAATTGGTGGTCTTTGAACTCTGAGCTGCCATCCAATGACATCCCAAATGTGTTCTATTAGATTAGGATCCGGTGAGTTAGGCGTCCAGGACATTAACTAGAATTCAGCATCATGTTCCTGGAACCACTCCAACACAATTTTAGCCTTGTGACACGGGGCGTTGTCCTGTTGGAAAATTCCATTTCCAGCTGGAAAAACAGAGGCCATGTAAGGGTGCAACTGGTCCGCAATGATGTTCAGATACCCTGTAGCATTCATGGTCTGCTCTACCACAACCACGGGTCCCAGAGATACCCAAGAGAACGTCTACCAAAGCATAATACCGCCACCACCGGCCTGTGTATGACCTACTGTACATTGAGGGAACAACTGTTCGCCTGGAAGACGGCGTATCCTGACACGGTCATCGGCTTAATGAATGACAAACCATGATTCTTCTGACCTAGCAATTCTCTCCCACTGGTCCATGTACCAGTCGCGATGTTCCCGGGCTCAGCGCAGGCGCAGTTGGCGATGACGCTTGGTCAGCAAAGGCACACGAGTGGGACGTTTGCTGAGTAGGCCCTATATCCAATAGTGCCCGCTGAACAGTGTGCTCCGATACTATTCTACTTGGCTCTGCATTGTATTGGGCTGTCAGCTGAGCCACTGTGTGGCTCCGGTTTTGCTTCACCATGTGAGACAGTTTCCGACGATCTTTTTCTTTGATAGCGTGTGGACATCCAACACCATGTCGTCTACTGCTGGTTTCACCGTCTTCATTCATCCACTTTGCATAAGTACTGACAACTGTAGATCGCGAACAACCTACGAGTCATGCAGTTTCGGAAATACTTGTTCCGAGCCTTCGAGCCATTACAATCTGCCCTCTATCAAAGTCGCTTAGTTCCGCAGCCTTTCCCATCACACACAGAAGTAAGTGAAAGAATGATTCGTCAGACTCTCCAGCAGCAGTGAAATACCACTTCCCCCTGATCACGTGCCTTCCACGTCATCCAGGCGAGTTCATTGCAAAATGTAGGGGTGGTCATAATGTTTTGGCTCTTTGGTGTATAATAAACTTAATTTGCATATCACGGTTTCTTCTTGAGGAAATATTTTTCATAGCCCAAAGGTTTCTACAGAGGTTAATAGAAGGACGCGTATAGATCCGTCACACTGTGAAATGATGGGTAGGATAAGAGAGGCAAATGTTATTCTTTTTTACTCGACTTCACTAGAAACTGTAGTAAATTGAACTAATTTTGGTCTTTTTAAGATATTGTAACACATCAACTAAAAGTATAGAGGAAAACTTCATCGGATTTCTTGCTGTCACTGAAACAACTGGAGAATATTTGAACAATGCAATACTGGGAGAGTTGAAAAAACTAGCTTAGATATTCAGAACTGTCGTGGACAAAGATACGAAAATGGTGCGAATACGTTAGGTCTAAATAGTGGAGTTAAAATTCGAATATTAAATATAAATCCCAGGGCAATTTTCACACATCTCGGTTGTCATAGCTGGAATCTGTTGTTGGTGGACTCAGCTAATTCGTCATTGGCAGCAAAAACATTTTTTGGTTTTATTGAGATTTTTTTTTCTGTTTTCAAGTTTCTACTAACGCAGGAAAATTTTAAAGATAAGTTAAAGCTTACTATATTAAGCCTTTATCAGACACAAGGTGGGAAAGTAAAATCCAGGCGGTGAAGGCCATATAATTACACTTTGATGATGTTGTAATGCATAGAAACCTTAAAAAACCAAACGGAACAATGCAACACACTTTGTGATTGTAATTCCGTTTTAAATGAAACGTTCAGTTTGGAATTTGCAGTATCAACACATGTGTGGTATGAGTTATTAACGCGTGTCATGTAAGAAATACAATGGATCTGGAAAGACTTCCAGCTTTGGCAGTTTTATCTATTGAAGCAGATTTAGCATCTAAGATGAGATACAAACCAATCATTTAGGATTTCAGCAAAACTAAAAGTAAAAAATTTGCTTCATTGATTTTTTTTTTCTTTTTTCATTATTGTTTAATGTGCCAAAGACATGAGTAAAAAGTTTTTTTTTCTTTATGAATAAAAATTGGTTTTTTTTATTTTATACATCCTTTTCTTACGCCATCAGAGAGTCTCGTGAAATGTATCTTGCCCATATTTTCAGGTCGCACGTTGCCACTGACTAAGTTAAAATGGTACTTACGTATTAGCGTCACTGCAGCAAAACAAGCTCACGTGTGAATAGCGCTTTGATATCAAAACAACAAAAATTCTGTTGTTGTTGCTTATGCCACCTGATCAACAGTAACATCAGATCAAGGTCCACGAAATTCGTCGCGGCTAAGGGCTAGAATTTTACGCCTGTCGATAGCCTAAGCTTTGGAGACCCCAAGAAGGTGACAGTACAAATTTTGCTCACACAACATGATAGAGGGCGACACCATTCGGACCCACTGATTTAATGAGCACGTTCTCCGTTTGTACTCGACAAGTATTTGGTGGCGTCGGCCATCGAACCCAGGCCTTCCGGTCTGGAGTCTTATGCTCTAACAACTAGGCTGCGGCCGCGGTGGCCGAGTGGTCTAGGCATCGGATCATGGCTAGCGTGTCATGAGTTCGATCCTAGTACCACTAAAAACCCATCATGTAGGGGCGCGATGTACTTTAAATCTGTCGGGAGCTCAAACGTCCTCCTGTTGGTGTGGTGTGGTGGTTAGGAGAGGGATGCCAGCTCAGGTGTCGTCCGCGTCACTTGACCATGGTTTAAAACTACGCGGACCGTCGCAAAAAGCCCTCGTGTTGCTAATCAGTGCGACGTTAATATTCTCTCACTCACTCACTAACCGCTAGGCTACCTACGGCCCTTATAAAAATTCTAAAGCGGTTTATAAGTGGTAGAAAACCAATCCGCCAAATATTGATGGAAAATGGCACGATTCGCGTGGCGCTAATTTGGCAGTGGTGACGCTAGTACATAAGTACCATTAAAACTATAGCCAGGGACGTCTGGAGGCATGGGCCACCTGGGCCTGGGCCCAGGGCCTCATCCTCGGTGGGGGCCTCATTTTTGTTCTCAACTCTGTCTTAATAGGGTCATGATCCGGATAATTTTAATGGTTAAATGTTAGTTCCCCTTATATTCTCCAAAAAACAGGGAATTTCAAACTGCATGTCAGCTGGAAAGACGGAAAGACTGTATTAATATGGGATGACGTTGTCCATGTTTAGGCCTAGGCATAATACCATAAGAAAATCAATAATTTTTTCGAATTGCAGCCATCAGCCGAACCGGTTTGTGTCCAGGTTTTTGAGATTGTGAGTCGGTGCTCATTTATTTGTTTCAAATCACCGTTTGAACGAGTATTTGGCAATGCATAGACAGATCTCAAATTTTGCATAGGGACCCAGTGCCGCAAAAATCTTCTCTGGGCCCAGGGCCTCAAAGAGTCTTAAGACGTCCCTGACTGTAGCTATAAACACTTTGAGAAAATACACTAAAAAACTGCCAGAAAATATATTAAAATTATTAAGAGGACTGGAAAGTACTAAGAACATAAAATTAGAATAGAGGCAAAATGAATCAAATGATAAACTGAAATGAAGTAAAATGTTTGTTTTAATTTTTGGGGTGACTTACGTTTTTTAAGACATTTTTTTTTCTGCCGAAAAGAGGAACAAGTTTAAAAACGCTGTTAGTATTATAATTTATTTTATAGTTTTTGTTGCAATTTCCTTTTTAAGAATGGTTTTATGATTGAAATGAAATTCATTGGTTAATCATTCATTATATACGAAAATTAATAAAACATTTTTCATTTACATATTTTTGTTAATTCTTGGTAAAATGCAACAGAAGAATGATGTATATATATATTCTCATATGGATTAAACTGATAAATTAATTTTTATTCTCTATTATTTCGAGATGTTGAAATAGAATTAAAATTTATGCATTAAAATTTTTTATTTAAAACTCTTTCCTCATAAATGATGTCTTGCTGATTTGATTGACATCATTGTAAATATATATGTATATATATTTGATTTTCTTCCAGAAATCTGTTAAAATAAATCTGGATGTCCCTGCATTCGTTATTTACTTTGTTTAACACTAATCATATGTCAATGCAAATCTTATTTTAACACCATTCTGCAATTTTTACATTAAGAACTTTCTAAAAAAATAATAAAAAAGAATTTTCTTGAACTTTTATATTGTTTCGTGAATTGTCTTGATTCTTTGCAGTCAAATATGATTGTATAATCCAAAATATTTTATGAATATTGTGAGTCAAAGTGTAAAACTGGCTTTTAGTGACTCCCTTAGCAGTTGCTTAGTTGTTGCCTTTGCATTGATAGTTAGCCACAGTTAGAAAAACAGGAAACCTCGTATAAAATAATAATTTAACATATATATATTTCAACATTTTCAAAAGAAAATCATTCAAATTTAATAAATTAATGAAACATTTTAAAACTTTGAAAGGATAATTATATTGGGTACTTGTGTATTATCGCAACAATCACCAACTCTATTAATAACTCGCTAAGTTGGCAACCCTGATTTCCTATGTGTTATACGCTTTTAATTGGCAGGTGCTCTGTTTCATATAATGTCATCAACAGGTTGCGATAATATGTACCTTATATTGTTTCTAAAAATCAAAAAGGACTATATGTTAGAATTCCAATTTTCCTGAGAAACAGTAAACCTTTTTAAGACAATCGAGAAAGATTCGAAACCCTCATTAAATTGCTACATCCTTCTCCACATGAATTTGGAAATTTAGAAATGAATTCAAAGGATCTGAGTTTTACTTGTACTCTCAAAGATTGTCCTTCATGATACTTCTCTGTGAGATACTTATTTCAATCGCAGGCAAAAATCTTTTCTCTATAATTAGAAATGACATCAGTTTATTGTTCTAAATGTAAAACTTTTGTTAGGAGGAGCAGGAACATATGTCATATCTGTAAGTTCAAAATATTAATTGATCCTACAAAAAACTAAAATAACACTATTTTCTTTGTAAAGTTAGCAATATTTCCTAATTTTAAGTGTCTTAATTTTTAACTTTTACTGAAAAAAATTTAAGAAATTGTAAACCATTTGAAATTTTAAATATTTTAACATTATTGTTGTTGACCTATTATTAATCTTGAATAAAGAGTTATCCTGATGATGTTTTCTCTTGCTTCAACACTACACGCTTTTCAAAAAGTTTGTCTTAAGCTTGACAAACCATTCCATCACTTGGGTGTGATCGAGAAACCTTAGAAATCTGTATCTGAGGTAATTATTACACCATAACTTTCAAGAACAGATAACATAATCACAACTGTTGCTTGGTCAAAGACTAACAATCTCTAATGAATGATGTTTGTACTAGATTGACCAATGTGTATTTATTGTGAGGTATAAGGAAGATAAAAAAAAATTAAAACCTATGAATTCAAAGTATTCATACAAAAGCCACCAAAACACATTAAAGAAAATTAGCAGCACTTCATAAAGTAAAAACTGCACTTTTTAAATGCCTTTTTTTCTTCTTTAATAATAAACTTTAAGGAATGGGAAGTAAATTTTTCGTTTTCCATTTTTTTTGTGAAGAAAATTATCTTTGAAGTTAGACTTCTAAGAAAAGTAGGACATAATAGGGGTACTGAAAGCTGGAGTATTACTAGCAGTTCACAGATTTGACTTTGAGTGTTTAAATTGTGTTATTATTCGTTGACATGTGTTGTATTCTGGTTTTGTGGATGCAAAGACATCCTTCATCAGTTCGGCAAGCTGTTTTAACTTGTAAGTTAATTGCCGATGTTACAGTTAATTTCGCGGTATACATTTTTACTTTTGCCCTTTTAAGTATTCATTAATGTTGAACGTTAATGTAAAAGAATTGTGAAAATGGTTAACTGTAATAAAATTTTTGCTAGAAAAGATTTTGTGTGCCCTAATGTTCATTTATCTAAGTGACTTTTGCCAAATGTGTTTCTTCTAAAAAAAACCTTTATGTGCTGTTTCCCAATGATAATTATGTGAGTTTTTGTAAAGAAGCTTAAAAAAAATTAAATGGCTGGGGTTCTAGCACATCCATAGGAGCCCATGTTAAATTGTGTAGGTTTATGTACCTTTTTTTTTCAGAAATTACTTACTTCTCATGAATAAAATTTTTACAGTAGGTTATATGTACTATCAATAACACTTTAACAAAGGTTTTGTCTTTTTATAAAAAATTAAATTAATTATGAATTTTTTAAAAAAATTGTTCAATTTTTTTTCTCTAAAATTTAGTTAAAAAAAGTCATTCAAAAAAAGTTTGCTAGATATATCTAATTCCCTCCATTAAAATATATAAACATGTTAAAAGTCTGCTCACTGAAAATTTGAGGATTATATCATAAGTAGCTTTTGAGAAAACAGGCTTCAATGTAAAAAATTGTAATTTTTTGAGCATTTACTTTTTTAGTACTTCCCAGAACTATATGAAGCATTATTTTTACTCTGCTCATACAAAAGACTCTTCTAATTTTCTTTTTTCATTATTTTTAACAATTTTGCCTTTTTGAAGGATCTCAAGATTCTTTCGTTGGGCTACACGAATCCTGCGTATATCTATTTTTTGAAGCATGACACACAGCTATAACTTGATTCAATATCACAATGTTTTAAGATCATTTATTTTACTACATGACTCATTGAATGGTGCAATAACCATATTTACTTCTAATTTTAGAGTTTTTAACTCCACAAATTTAGATTTTGGAATCACTGACCATATGGTGTCATTAACTGACTCATTTAGAGGGGAAAGGGATTCTTGGTCTTTCCATGTAACATTTTCCTAATAACACAGGATCACCTAGATCTCTAAAAATTTGCTTTATTTAATTTACTATGGTGTATGTATTTATGATCATAGTGTCTTTCGTTACATTCAGCTTCTGTCTTTTGAAACTTGCACCAAGCATTTATAATCTGAGGACACAGTTCATGTTGAAGACCGAAGATGAAAATAAGCAGCCCAAATAGCAGTTTTCATGCTGTGTAGATCATTGGTAATATTTCTAATAACCATACCATAATACACCTTTGAATTCTTTATGCTTATATATCGGTGAGTCAGTTATCTCTTAGGCTTTTTCCAGCACTTAACTTTTTTCCCCTCTGTTTCGCTTTTAAGATCCAGAAAACGTGTACCAATACATATTTCCATAAGCCTTATACACTCTAATTTTTCCACTTGAACATCATATGGATTCATGTTCATCAGAAACTAATGCAAGGGGTAACACTGGTGCTCCTTGTGGAGCTTATTTGTTGTGCTTCAGGAAGTATCTCCTTTTAAAAAAATAAATAAAAATACTTCTAATAATCGTATTTCCTCAAACATATAATTTTAAACTTTTAGAAAATATCAAAAATTGAAAAATCGATAATTTTTCAAGAATTCATGTGCCAGACCCCCTTAAAAAAATTTTAAATTTGTACAAAAAAAAATTTATATTCCTGTGATCTAAACATAAGGACAGTACAGATAATTAATAAGTATCTCACTAGTTATAAATTTAAATGTTTCTATTATCGCAACCATAAAAAGATTGACAACTCTAAAAGTAGATCTGCTCTGGTGATAGATGTAGCAGCATGTAAATATTCTATTGTTTGCATGCTGCATTTGACAAAAATATCAAAATTTGTGTGAATGCTTAGTTTCAATTAACTGTCATTTTGATTAATCACCTTTTATTGAGATATGTTTTACATTTTCAGAAAGTATAGATTGGAAAAGTTTTGATGATTAGACTTCCTAGAGACAAATACGTAAATTAGCAAAGAATCACTGTTGAAAATCTAGTTGACTGTGCTGCAGCCCTCTATCCCATGTTTTTTATTAGGATTTGGCTTGAAGATGACTACTTAGATTAGAAGGACTGGGTGGGGCTTCAGGGGAAAAGAGCAGAGGGGCCCAGATTGATCAAAGTACTTCAACCACCTAATATTTCTTGAGACCTACTTACTGGGACATTCTGAAATCGAACAATTTCAAATGCACACAAGGAGATTCTGATACTTCGGGTACTGATAATGATAAAGATCATTTCAAGCCTGTAGCAAAACAGCAAAAATGTAAATCAGCATAAAAACAACATCATTGGTCAGTGATTGTTATAGAGTCTGATTGAGCAACATTTGTGATTACATTATCTGTCCTTCAAAGCTATGGTGTAATAAATAGATTAGTAAAAATTTTTTAAAAGGTACATTAATCTTGAATTTTATGAGCTAACTTCATACCAAATTTTTCTTGAATGAAGTATGTTCTTGACTCCTGTGCTGTGATAATTTAATTATACCAAGTACAATTAATATTTTAAGCAAATGTGTCCTACTTATACAAATCCTTAAAATGTTTTTGTTTTATTAGAGAGATGGCCACTAAAGTAAGTGCTACTCATAGTGATGCTCGTTTCAAAGGATGGCAGAAGCACTTCAACACGTACACATCTCGAGGAAGATCTAATGTAAGCAGAACCATATTTTATGGTCTTATTAAGTTGATGCTAAGTATTTAAATGGTTTTTAAAATAAATTTTTTTTCTTCTTCAGTAGTAAAAGGATATGTACATTTTCAGGTTTTTATAAGCATCAAATGACTGTTGATTGATTTTTATATTTTTTCTTTCATACTTATTTGATGTATCAATTATCACATAATTTAAAGAGAGAAAATTCGATTTATATGTTGTTAATGTATTTATTTATAGAAGTAATTAAAGTATCAGTTTTTTTAAGTTAAAATATTTGAAATCCTGATGTGACTTATATCAGATAGCCATTTAAAAAAATTAATAAATGTAAGTGAATTTAGACCCTTGTGTTCCTAGTAGTTTTTCTACAACCTGATTCTTGTAATATAACTAATGCGCTGATTTTTGAATTCTCTTTTGTGTCAATTGCTTACTATTTTGCTTTATAATTTGGAAAGCATGTTCTTTTTATTGTACAGTGTTTATTCATGTACCTCAGCTCATTTTATAGATTTTGTTAAATCCTGACCTTTATTAATCTGGATAACCTTGAACCCTAATTAGTCTGGTTTAATAAGGCTATTGAACTGGATCTTTTCATTTAATTTTACTTTCAGAACAAAAATTTATAAATTTGTTCAAAAGTTTGATGCAATTCCAAACAAATTTCTACCAATTAAAGTACATTATTGGCAGAATATCTTCTGATGACATTTTTCTGGTGTGATAAAAATAAGCAACAGGATTTTACACATGTATTTAAAATTGTATAGCAATCAACTCTTAATCTTTGAATTACTTTGAGGGATTTTTTTAACCTCTTTATATTTCTTCATATTATTGTAATTGAAATTCTAATTTTGATAGTACTGTGTTGTGAGTAGTTGCATCTTCATTCACGTAGTGCTATACAAGATGACTTTCATTTCATTACAATACAATAAACACTTTCTTAATCATTTACTGTGATCTAAACATAAATTAGAATTGTTCTAAGTATGAACTGTGCAATATGTTATGGAGTGCATTTAAAAAAATGCTTCTTTATTTAAGCCCAAACAGTTCTAAATAAACCGACTATAACATATACAAATAATGTATTTATGAAGGAAAATACAAAAAGGCTCATATTTCTTCAGGAATACGATATATTTTTTAGGTGACCAAATATTCCAAGAACAATAATGACTGTAAAATAGGGATCTTCAAATGAAAAATGTTTTAAAAAACTCAGTTTTGTAAACATTTTTAAAAATTTCCATTTAACTATTTAATTTTTATGAAACCAATATATATATGAAATAATCGTGGCTATTGGTAATGAATACTGCTACAAAATGACAGGGCATGGCCCTTTCTAATGCTTTCTTTAAGTCTGATCGTATTTTAGATGGTTGATGTTCTGTATTTATGGTATTGATGAGGCAGTCTTGTGGTTAGTTAATCTGGTTTATTGTACATTGAACATGTTGAGATACACCAACATATCTGGACAGCACAACACAGAAAACACACAGAACAAAAATACATGCTCACTTTACATTTTGACAAATACAAAGACAAAAAGCAAGAGTGGAAATTATTCAAATATCAAGTTTTTATATGCAGGAAAGAACAGAAAGGGAAAAAAACGCATGTTAAGAAATACAGTCATGTTTTTAGGTGAAGGGAATAATTAGTTATTTATAGAAATGATATTGTTTAGGGAATATTAAATCCTGGTTAGTAAGGTACATAAAAACAATCAATGATCTTGTATTTCTTGCAATCGCCAATAAATCAAACAAAAATTCAAGGTCTAAAGAATCAGTAATAAATAAACCAATATCATATTTTTAATGCTTTAGAAAAAGATAAATTGAGGCATGTTTTGAAACAGGATATTAGGATTTATAAATTAGATGTTAATAATAAAGGAGTTTCAAATTATGAGTAGATATCAATTTAAGTTATTACATATACCGTAAAATCCAGTGTATAACTCGCACTTTTAACATAAAAAATCAGATTGAAATTTACGGGTGTGTTATACACCAGAGTTAAATAATATAATATGTGAGCTTTGAGAATGGTAAAAAAAATTATTTTAGAAAAAAAATTAGGCTTTAACATATATTAAAATACTCTTTATTTAAAATAAATGACTTTCCTTATGAACTTAAAGTGTTGTAGTTCTAGAAGTATACTATATTTTCTAAAGCTTTGAATAATAAATCAAATAAATGATTTCAAAACATAAGAGCATTATGCACTTACATTTCAGGTTTCTTCGTAAAAAGGAGGGTGCGCGTTATATGGTGAATTTTCCTTAAAATTAAAATTGTAGCCTGAAAATATAGGTATGCGTCATACACCGGATTTTACGTTATATACAAATCTGTAGCACCATCTCTTCACTTAAAATCATTTGTAGTCTTGTAAAACAAACCATCTTTTTTATATAAATTTTTTTTATTACACTATTTTTTGACAGACCTGTGTCCTATGAATTTTTGTGAATTTATTGATGGGGCCCTCCAGCATGAAAGTTTGAAGAACCGTACTGTAAAAAAATCATAAGAACTTCCATAAAAAGTAACTACACTGATAAAAAGAACATAATAATGTACCATGTTTTTATAATGGACTAAAAATTTTAAAATTCCTTCTTTTCGTTTTTTTCTTTTTTAACATTTTCATGCATTGTTATCCACTTCTCATCTATGGTCCAAATTTCAAGTCTCTAGCTCCTCGGAAAGTCACACAGTTTAAAATCAATAACAAAATTCCACCCGGACAGACATTGAAAAAAGCGAATTAATAAAAGCATGGTAATATGAAGTGCCAATCATTTCTTCACCTTTAGAACATGTTCCTTTCATGTTAATTCGTATCATCACTTCTAAACGTATTGCTTTATAAAAATAAAAAATATTTAGCAGTTAGAATGCAAATTATTTTTTTTCACATGCACAAGCCTTTTTTTTTTATTTTCATTTTCAGAAAAATGTTTATATTATGTTTAGAAATTGCTAACACATACCCACCCTCCAATTTCTCAGATACAGAACACTTTTTTTGTTTTATTTCTATTAACCGCAAGTGTATTTTATACTTGCATAAAATTAGCTTTAAATTCAAAACACTCGCTTTAGGTTACACCTTATTCTTTTAGTCATTAGATCTAAAATAAGTCGCCAAATCTAGAAATGATGTATAAAATTAGTCGCCATATCTGGAAATGGTACATGGAACAAGTCGCCAAATTTAAAAAGGATATATGCAATAAGTTGCCAAATCTGGACGTGGTATCTGGAATTGTCGCCAAATCTGATTATCCTTATTCCTGACGATCCTAAAAAGGACAATGGAACAAAATTATGAAATTATTGTATTGTCATCGGTCCTTGACAAGTGTGCGAAATTTCGAATGAATCCGATCTTTTTAAGTGGGTAAAAATCGAGTTCTAAGATTCCGTTACATGCAAGTGAAACTTATAAAAGTGTGTTAAAAAAGAATCAAATAGAAGATAAAGGTCAATAAAGAACTTAAATCAAATACAAAAATGTGCCTTAAATATGAATATTAAATTAATAATTTTAAAAATAGAGAAGAAAAAGCCAATTGTAAGAATTTACTAGCAGTTAAAAATTATTTATCAAACCCTAGAGTAATAAATATGATTAGTTAAAGGAAGAAAAACTAAAAGTTTTTATAATATTTTAGAATCTTATTTTTCCTGAAAGAAAAAGAATGTCCAAAAAAGCCATGATAAAACATTAATAATAATTCGGAGTGTGCATCAGAAAATACAATATCTGAGAAGAATGTCAGAGACTAATTATAAGAGGGGTGTTAGCTCTTTTGAAATTGCTAGAACCTCATATTTGTAGAATTTATGATGTCAGTTTCCATTGACCAATCTTACTAAACCATAAATAGATATCAGAACAATACAATATTCCACCTTTAATGTATTTAATGGTGTAGGTTTGGTTGGAATTGGGCCAATTTTCATAGCCGATGAGGGAGAGAGAATTATATTAATGTTGCACTATAAAGCTGCACAAGGGCTATTGACAATGGACCTCATAATTTCGAACCTGGTCAAGTAACAAGGATGGCACCTGAGCTGCCCCATCTTCCTCCTAACTTCCACAACAGGAGGACATTTATGTCTTGACAGATTTAATTTGCAGCGGGTCATTATCGCCATTAGGCTCACACTCATGACATGTCAAGGCCACAAGTCTATGACCTTGACCACTAGACTACAGTGGGCCATAGCTGATAGAATATTATACATGTACCATGTCATGTGAATCCATTGCATTATTGTGAATAAATTTGTAAAATTTTTTCAGTAAAAAAGAAAGATAAATTATTTCAAATGAGCTAAAATTGTATGATAAATAGTAGATATGTAAAAGTCTTTTAAAATGAAAATAGTTTTTCATTAAATTTTCTACAGCTCAAATAGGTGAAAAAAATGATTTGTTTTAACTTCTATGTTTTCCTTTATAGATTACCTATGCAACATTCACAGGCCTTGCAGTTCTTGGAATTTATATGTATTTAAAATCCAAGAGGAAATCAAAGAAGGCTTAATGTCTCTTGTATCAAGAAACCCATTTGTAATGAGTGATATTATATGAAACATGTGCTTGTTCATAGTTCAAGAACAAAATTCAGTCCTTATTTTATTGCAATGCAAAAGTTTTATATGTTAAAAACATTCAAAGTTTCTTTATACAGAGAAAGTGAATCTTTTTTTAATGCTAGAAACACTGCTTTGCCTTATTTGTATGAGACCACTATGCTCAATGATGAGAGAGTTATTGAATCAAAAATGCATTAATGAAAATGGAAGGCTCTTTTCAAAAGAATTATTGTTGAAGGCTTAAGATGGAAAAAAAAATAATGAATAGAAAAGATTTTAACTCTTTAAAACAATAAATATGAGAGATTTTTAATGAAAAATTCTATCGAAATTAGATTACATTGATTGTTGTAAACTAAAAAATAATTTTGAAGCATCTGCATTAAAAGTTTACTGTAAATTTTTTAAAATGTGTATTCCTTGTTTAAATTTAAACAACATAATCTCAAATGTGTTTTTATCCATTTTCCTGTTTATTGTGAAAAATGTTTTAAAAGTTTCAGTAAAGTATAATTGATGAAAATGTTTGTTTCTCTAAAAATCGAGACAAGGAAAGTTCATGTCACATAGAGCTCTAATTTGTATACAATAAGCAGGCAATTAAGCTATTTTGGAACAATAAAGAATTATTACCATGTATTCATTATAAACCATTTTTCTTTCAAGAAATTAGATCTGTATTTTTTTAAAATTCCTACTGAGAACTATTAAGTGTATTATATGGAGTATTGAATGATTCATGTTATAAGAAGATTCTGATCAAAAAACAAATATGATGATAAAAACAAACTTGATTGAAACTGAGAATTTCAGACAAGATGTTGAAAGGAATTTGAAATTCTAAGAAAACACAATGAAGCACTCTTAAATGTGTGGCCAGTAACTAAACATTAAGTTATATTTGAATCTTTCAATTTTATATGATTTGAAAGAAAAATATTTTTATTTTCTTAAACATTTATTGTTCACAAAATACATTTTAAAAACGTTATATACAAAATTGTATTATTTTAATCATAACTTTATATTTTGTGTATTAAAAACATTTTACTTTTCTTTTTTGATGTTTTTCTCTTTTTCAAATCAAGTCTCATGTGTATCATGACATTTGCAGTTTGAATTTAATATTAATACTTTGTCCATTCATATCATATTGCAGACCTTTAGAAAAAATGTTGGATGTTTTTCCCAAAAATAATTTGTATAAAATGAAAATTATAAAAACTATATGTAGAAACCTTTTAATTTACTTTTTAAAAAATAATAAATAATTGTAATTGTTTATTTTTAAAAAGAAAGAGGGTAAATGTGAAGGATGATCATCAAGGGAAAACCCTTTAACTGTATATGGAAAAAGAAATTATCCAAACAAACAGAATATTAAGGTTAATTTCTAATTAACATAAAGTAGGAATAACCTTGATATTAAAAATACTGTTTTTCAAATTCAGAAGAAACTGAAAATTTCCGTGCAATCTCTTTGAATCAGGCAAAAAAATTGTCATCTAGGAGATAATTTAATTCTTTCTATTCAGCACACTATTGTCAACTGCTATTTAAGAATTGCCAATACTCAGAGATATGTAATCAGAGTCTTTTAGTTCAGATCAGATAGAATTCTTCCTCTATGTTCATGTGTGAAGAATTCCCCTTCCCAAATATTAATTTGTTGTGCAGCTTATAAGTCTTTTATGTCATTAGAAAGTATATACATTTTTTTAAAACTTTATTTCATAATGGCAATTGCATAGCTTTTGTATTAGTAGCTTTAGTATTCTTGATGTAAAAAAAAAAGGTTTTTTTTTTTTGTAAACGTAAACTAAGATACAATTATAGAAAAATCAAATCACAAATCAATTTATTGAAAAATAATTTAATACTTTTTTATTGCATATTTGTTTTTTTTAGAAGCAATGAAATAAATTCAGACTTTAAAAAAAAGAGGGATTTGCTGCTAAATGCTATAAACCCATGAGAACTTTTTTCATCAGAAATGCCAATTTTATTTATTTGAGTCAGAATGTGTGAGAGACTGGCCTATCCCACAGGACACAATGATCAACCCAATTCCTTTTAATATTGTCATTAATGATTTACCAAGTTTTCTGTCACCAGCTGTTAACTCTGCTTTATTCGCTGACGATCTTATTGTATGGGATAGTGCAGTGAAAAAAAATCAAGATAGTCTTAGTGGAACTTTTAATTCTGCACTAGAAAAATTGGCAATTTGGTGCCGAGAATATTTTGTGTTAAATAGATTTTTACCTCCAATCTTAAGTTCCAGGGAGAGGTTTTGCATATCAGAGATTCTACCACCTACCACGGATGTATTCCTGATTCCCGCCTCACCTGGAGAAAACATGCAGAAAAAGGCGGAACAGAGACTGTATTTTAAAGCATTTGGCTCCCTCGCGTTGGAGATACATCGGAAGGATTCTACAGACTATATATAAATTATAATTGGTTCTTTGAAATCTACTCCGGTCCTTGCTATGCTAGCCTTGACCAACATCGAACCATTTTATAAATCCATCCAGAGAAAGGCAGTAGTATTATTTCAAAAATTTAAAAGTTTGCCTTCTAGCCCTTTCTGGAGAAATTATGACCAGAACAGAACTAGAAATTTAAAGGTTCAGGAGAGACTCATACAGTCCAGCCATGAAGGTCTTTAAGAGCTTTGTCAAGAGACTTCTATTTTGCCTCTGTGCCCTTTGGATTACATTCATCTTGATATAAATCATGTGAAAATGACTTAAATGTCTCCCGAACAAATGAAAGCTGTAGCTTTGGAAATTATTGACAATCGATTCCCAACAAGTGAATGGCTGCATGTTTTTACTGATGGCTCTCTTCTGGGATTTGTTTAGCTTTTACCTACCACTAGGTATTTTTACTACTGCCTTCAATGGCGAGATTGACGATAATGCAGTAGCGGTCGAGCAACTATCACTATGAGGCTCCTTCAATGGCGAGATTGACGATAATGCAGTAGCGGTCGAGCAACTATCGCTATGAGGCTCCGAGTTTAACAGGGCCGTAATCTTTTCTGACTCTAAATCGGCATTACAAGCTGTCTCAAAATTACCTCTGTAATTCACAAAGAATTTTAAAATGCAGATCGTTGTCCAAAAGTTTTTTCCTCATAAAATCTCTTTTCAGTGGATACCTGCTCATTGTGACATTGCTGAGAATGAGCAAGCTGACTTTCTTGCTAAGAAAAAGCCCTTGTGATCCAAAAACCCTCGAAGATTTCAACCTTTAATTCCTAGTCTTTTTTCTAATATGGCCTTTAAACATAATTTTAAAATGGAAGTGGGCAATCTTGAGCAAGAACCCGTCCTGGGGCTCCTAGAAAAGCTGCTGTAGCTCATTTTAGACTTTTGACAGGTCATGATGATCTCATCTCTACAGAATTAGTATCACCGGACCGAACTCTGGTCAGCCTATGACCGCTTACGTGTGCCCTGCACTAATTAGTCTTCATTAAATTGTCGAAAAATATTGGAGAGAACGTGCGCTAATGGCATAGGTGCTATTGTAGTGTGCGGTGTTTGCAAAAAAAAAAATTATTTTAATTTATTGACATTACAAAGCTGGTTATGGCTTCTTTCTCAGAGAAGTATTTTACTTATTGAGAGAATTTATATAGAAATAGTTGGAAATTACAAGGAGAAAAATATTCGCTTTTCTTCCCTAACCGATATGGTCGAAGCTCAGAGTCCTCCCATTGGTGGGGTGTAGCAGTTTTGGAAAGGGGAAGTGTCATCCTCGTCATTTGACCGACGTTCATAATTACGTGGTCCATAGCCAATAGCCCTCATGTTGTTTTAAGATGCAACATTAATACACTTATTTCATACTGGCAAATATCATTTTCTCTCGTACACCTAGGCTAGTGTAAGATAAAAATATTAAATTAAAAAATTTTATCAAAAACCTTTCACTTAATTTTTTTTTTTACCAAAACCGACTTAAGAAAAATTTTTTTTCTCTAACTTGAACCATTTTCAATCTTGAAGAGCCTTTAATTTACAAATACAGCTACTATGACCTTTCAAAAAATTTTTAATCTTTCATTATCAGTATTTTCAAATAAATGTGTCATGCCAAATACCAAAACTTATTATAGTAAAACTTGTAAAGAATTAAAAATTTTCGAATTGCATCTATTGACCCAAAAATATTTGTGATGTTGCTACAAACGATGAGATAGGATCACAACACTGTAGACATACATTATTCGATTCAAGGAATAAAGACTGAGAGTGTAAAAAAAGATGTATTAATCTGTGTGTGTTAGAAATCCCAACAATTTTGAAGAAAAATTTATAGTTTTGCTTCATTAAAATAAATTTTCCATTTTTTTTTCACTTTTATTTTCACATCTTTATAAATCAAGTATTGGTTTTTACATTCAGAGATTTTCAAACATTTAAAGTAAATAGCCAAAAACAGTTTTATGCTAAAATTGAGAGTAATAAGATATAAAAGTAAATATAATATGTGTGTGTAATATAATGAACAAAGAAAATTGAGAAAGACTTTTAAAAAATAAATGAATTTATTCATTACTATTCTCACAAATTTCTACTATTTTATGTTTAAATTACCGTTTCTGTTGAAAATCTTATTTTAAAAAAATTATATCTCTAAAGGAACTGCTTCCTAATACATGCATAAAACAAATCGCCAATATTTTAATCTCTTAAAGTACATTAAAAATATTCTTCTAAGACTATTTCTAATGTGAAATAAACCCGAGACTTATGCTATAAAAATTCGGTGTTTTTTAATGCATTTACTTTAGAAGGTATCATTGTATTTAGGGCTTCTTGTGCAGCGAAAGAACCGCAAAGTACCCATTTCTACAGTCGGTCAAAAAATAGTTGAGCACCGTGACCCTTTCAAAGAATGATCGAAAATGGAATACGACCTCATTTGAAACGAATTATTTTATGATATGCCCTCACAAGCTTTTTATTTACAAGGTTGGTAATTACGTTATTTCATTTATGTGTAATTGATATTACTCATGGATGAACATGTAATGCATTGCTCAAAATATTTTCATTCGACCTTAGATGGGACAAATGAAATTTATGCGTTTAAAGTTTGGTATGTCTTGGGAAAAAAACAGGGGATTGAGACGACAAGTTAACTCATTCCAATCGGTGTTTGTCTTGAAAAAACAAAATATTAAGACGGCAACAAGCCAAATCATGAATATAACAACTAAACTTTCCTTCCAATCTTGGTGTGTCTTGTAAATAGGAGATTGAGATGACATAAAGCATCTCCACTTCCACCATACTTTTAATAGGTGAATACAATTTTGGTGTATTATTTGAATGTAGTTTTAAAATAAATGCATTCCAATCTTTGTACATTAATTGACCCGAGAAAAAAGGGGGATCGAGTCGTCATCCCCCAGTTTTCGGATTTTAAGATTTTGGCTAAAAACATTTACCGATAAGACTGTCAGAATCTGAGAATATTAAGCATCACTTCAAATGCTGACAGTCTTAACCCAAAACATTTAGTATCCACCTGTTGCCATGAAAAAAAAAATTCTGTTAAGACTGCCACAGTCGAAATTTCAAATACAACCCAACCCTAACAGTCTTAATGAAAAACGTTTTTTTGACAGTGCTGCATTCAAAAACATTCTAGTTTCTGGCTGCTCACATTTCATATTCTAGTGGGGACGCGTGAAACGATTCCTATTGGTTGACGCTTTCCAACATTGAAAATAATCTTTTAATGCGTCTTTAAATACATTTTTAGCACTTATTTTAATAGAGATGCACTCCAATGTTGCCATATTGTGTGCTTAAAAAAAAAGGGAGGGAGGGACCGAGTCGACTCGATCTGTAATGCGAGCTGTTTTTGTTATGTGTAAGAGTTCAGTGGCAGGTGAGCTATCGTTTGGTACAGTTGTAATCTGTAATTGAAGGGTCGGTTGCCCTAATTATACACAACCTAAGTTTTAATCATATATGTTTAATGTTCGTGTCGTCCCGCAATAAAAGTTTTTAGAAGACAAAAAAGTTGTCTTTGTCTGACTGAACTCACCAGATGTTGCAAATAGGACCATTCTCCGTGGTTGGAGATGAAATGCTTCTTTGTGCTTTGTATTTGCTACAGGTTAAGATGAAATGTTCACTTTTTTCTAGCACTTGACATTCCGAACACAATGGTCTACGAAAATAAACATCATTCAATGGTAGTTTTTTCGCTCGCATCTTATTAATTAAAACGTCTGAGTTTCTATTGTTTGCTGCCTGTCTATTCCACTTTTCAAGATGCGAAATATAATTATAATTTTTATATCTTCTGCTCCATGTCCACGCTTCTTCATTTTTATTTTTATGATGTTTTTGAAATATGTATGTAGATAATCCACTGAAATCCAAGGAATAATACTCCAAGGATCTGTAGAGGCTTTGGCTAATTAATCAACTTCTTCATTGATCTCTATTCCCTTATGTGCCGGCATCCAAATGAATGTGATGGATTGAACTAGGAGACTCTCTTGCAAAGTTGAACTTAAATTTAAAATTATCGCATTGGATTTTCTATAAATATTTCGGATACTTTTTAAAACTGATAAACTGTCCGTCAGGATAACATAGTTTTCTGCTTCTGTAATCCAATTTTGTAACGCAGTCCATATGGCTATAGCTTCAGCTGTGAAAATTGAAATCTTTTAGTAGGAAATTTTGTCGGACGTTTTTCTTGGGAATCAAAATTCCTATTGATGTCTGATTTGTAGTTTTTGAGCCATCTGTTGCTATTAAGATACTGTTATTAAAATTTGTCTGGATGCAATCAATAAACATATTTTGTACTATGATATCTGGAAGATCTTTGTTTTGAAAAGGCAGTTCATGTATATAGATGTTTGTTTTATGACTTTCATAGATCGGTGGAGGCGGGATCCATTGAAGAATATCTATTTTAAAGATGTAGAGTTCCTGGAGAAGGTTGATTGTTTTTTGAAAAATACTGGTTTCTTTTTCATATTTATAGAAAATTTCCTTAATATTCCAAAATAATTTTGCATTCTGTGACCAGTTCTTTAATGCTAGTTGTTTAGTTAAAAAATTTTGACAAAGGAGATTATGACGATTAAAAATACTGCTATTCATAGATGATTCTGCTGTTAATAAATCCACCGGTGTAGACCTAGGGCTGATCGTATTAGTACTGCTAGAAATTGAAAATAGTTGACTTCCATAGTCAAAGATAGAGCGGATTGTGGCATTTATAATTGTTAAAAGATGGTCTGTTCTTGTTCTTATTTTAGGAGAAGATAAGGTTTTAATGGCATTTAAATATTTGAATCCTTTCTGTCATAAGTAAATATGATTTTTTCGAGTGATATTGGGGTCAAAGATTATACCTAGGATCTTTAGATTCTTCACTTCGAAAATAGGTTTACTGCATATTTTAAGTAGTGGTGGTATAGTGCTTCTTTTTCTGAAAAGTTGATTAGACTGCTTTTTTCTGGAGAGGTAGTCAATTTCCATTTGTTACACTAGACTGAAATATTGTTTAATGATTCTTGCTTTTCACCTATTGTTTTTCCAATTTGTGCCACTATTACATAAAAAGATATCACCTGCATATATTAGTAAATGGCTGTTATGTTGAATTTCTAATAAGTCTGACACATAAATCATGAAAAGGAAAGGGCTCAAAATACAACCATGAGGAACACCATAATTATTTTTGATGATTTTCGAAAATTTATTCCTCTATTTTATGTAGCAGAGAGGGTGGTGTCTAGGGGTATGTTGAATGAAAAAAAAAGACGTTAAGGTTTAAGGATATTTAATGACATCTACAGGTTGTTAAACCTGATTAGGCGCGCGCTGCTGGTACAAAAAGTAAGTGTATTCCTTCTCCCGCTTACATCCGGGGTTTACAGAGAGTGGCGCTGGTGTCGCCTGAGCGTATACAACACTCGTCCATCCTGATGTGGTCGGTCCCCGACCAGGCTGGAAAATATGCAAGTAAAAATTATACAAATACTACAACTGAAAAGGAAAAAAAAAAAAAGATTAAACAAATTTTTAAAGTTCAAATTTCCTTGAGTATATAGAGGGAAAAAAATAAAGTCATTAGAGTTCTGGAAAGAAAAGTCTTAGGGATTATCCCATGGTTTCATCAGATCAGCAGATGTGGATGTCAAATTCGGGCCTTCTTGTCTTCCTATTTTCTTTACATCGTACCTGTCGTTTGGACGAACTTTCACGACTTCATATGGGCCAAAATATTTTGGTCGCAATTTTACACCTACTCCAAACTGGGTTTTCTTGATTGCAATTCTGTCACCTTCTTTGTATTTTCTTGCTTCTTTGCGATGTTTATTATAGTGTAGTCTACTTTGTTCTTGTAATTTCAGGATATTGGATTTGGCATCTTCTCTCATTTGTTGTTTATTCTGTAAAGATAATTGAAAATTTTCTTCCTCGAGAATGGCTTTGATTTTGATGTCATCTTTATTTTTCATTTTGACGCCTGTTAAAAGTTCAAATGGTGTATATATTTGGTGGCTATGGAAACAGTGCTGTTAATTATTCGTTGAACTGATGATACGTGTTTATTCCATTTATTGGGATCTTCAAGTGAAAGCTTTGTTAGGACTGGTATTAACGTTGCATGAATTTTTTCTACCTGACCGTTCCCACGCGGTACACCTGTTGTGATTGAAATAAACTCGATATCTTCATCCTGACAAAATTTCTGAAATTCTGTAGAAGTGAATGCTGTTCCTTTGCCTGAAATTATTCGTCTGGGACTTCCAAAGGTTACTTTGTTGTAGTCTCTCACTACCCCTATGGTTATTAACTCCCCTTTGCACATTATCTAAATTTGGGTATGTTGGATTCATAGTTAATAACTACGTAAATAATAAATCACTATTATTTATTAATCCTTATGATAGAAATACATAAATATTAATCAAACTTTAAGAACAACAAATTATAGTGGAGTGAGATCAGAATTCAATTATGAACGACGGAACACTAACTGATACCACGGGGAATAACGCATACAATCAAACTACGCATTTAAATCTAATCTATAAAAATCACAGACCTGATATCTCTTTAAGACTGGATTCTTGACTACTTGAAGAATCTATAGAGCGGTTACAATCCTTGATATCTTCAGTTACGCCCGAACCGAATTAATGGATCTTTTTCAATAATCTTTCTTCAGCTAACAAACTTCACTTAGTTAAACTAATCTCCTAGAATCACCTTCTTAATCAATTTCGTAGTTAATTCCTCTATCAAAACACGTAGTCATCCTCATCTCTTCATTTCATTTCTCCCTTTTATATCTCTTTCGAACTCGCTAAACCCGAAACTATCTTATTTGCATAAGTCATACTTTTAGCTCTCAGCGGGGATTGGTTAAAATAAATACAATTTAAAAGACTTTGAGAGAAGGTTAGTGAAACGCGTAAGCACCCGTCACAACTTGTTGTAATTTTAATTTGTCTAAAGCATCGTTAGCTGAAGGAGACTTTGCAGGATAAATCCACAGAAATTTGGTGAAAGCGTCAATGACAGTAAAGATATATTTGTAATTTTTGTTGGTACTTGGGAGTGAACCCAAAAAGTCAATATGGTAGGTATCAAGTGGAATATCACCTTTTGGTATGGGATGTAGCAATCCTTCTCGTTTGCCAAATTTTTTGGATGAAAGAATGCAAGGAATACAATTTGCAATAACATTTTCTACAGTCTCACGCATATTTGGGAAAAAGAATTGTTGTTTGACTAAATTTTCAGTTTTGTTGATGCCGAAATGTCCTTTAGAATGTTCAAGTTGTACGATTTGTTTTTGCATTTCAAGTGGAACGACTAGAAGTTCTTGATCGTTGACAATTTTGTACAGTACATTGTTTTTTAATGTACAATCAGAGGCTGAAGATGATTGTAATAGTTGTTTAATACTGGATGTAAACTCATCATTAATTTGTGCTTTTTAAATTTTTTGTGTTGTCTCGTTGTATTGTATGAGCATGACTGGATAACGACTGAGCGCGTCAACATGTTGCATTTGTTTACCTGGCCTGTGAAATATTTCGTAATCGAAGTCTTCTAAGAAGAGAGCCCATCGTGCTATTCTAGGTGGTAAATCTTTCTTTGGCATAGTTTTTTGAAATGCTTGGCAATCTGTGATTATTTGAAATTTCGTGCCGACGAGGTAGTGTCGAAATTTTTTTAATGCTGTAACTATCGCTAAGACCTCTAGCTCGTAGCTGGAGTATTTCTCTTCTTGAGGAGGAGTTTTACGACTCATATAGTGTATTGGATGAAAGTTCTGATTTGAGTCCATTTGTAGAAGTATATAGCGCCAAACCCTTTCGTATTGGCATCGCAGTGTATTTGTAATGGAGCATTTTGCTGATAAAGATGTAATACAGGTTCCTGAGACAAAATTTGCTCCAAAGAGAGAAAAGCTTGTTTTTGTATAGGACCAAAGGTGAATGGAACTTTGTCTCGTAAAAGATCGCTTAAAGGTCGTGCGATTGATGCATAGTCCTTAATAAATTTTCTAAAATAGCCTGTTAGTCCTAAAAATGATTGGACATGCTGAGTGTTTTTAGGTGTTTGGAAATTCATGACTGCATTTGTTTTAGCTGTTGAAGGACGAATAGTACCTTCTTCAATAATATGGCCAAGAAAAGTTAATTTCCGCTGAAGAAAATTACACTTTTTAAAGTTAAACTCTAAACCATAAGTAGCAGCAACATCAAATACTTTTTTAAGCTTTGCAATCCCTTCACATTCAGAATTTGCCGGAATTAAAATGTCGTCCATGTATATAATAACAGTGTTGTCTTTTAAGAGATCTTTAAACACAATTTGAATGTATTTTTGAAATAGTGAGGGAGAATTACACAAACCAAAAGGAACTCTATTAAATTGGTATTGACCATTATGTGTTATGAAACTGGTGTATTTACGGCTATCAGGATCAATTTTGATGTGAAAAAAAACTGTTTTTTAAGCCCAGATTTGAAAAGAGTATCGCTCCATGCAGTTGATTAAAAATGTCTTCAATGTGAGGTAGTGGAAATCTTGGTTTAATTGTTTTAGAATTAAGAGCACGAAAATCAACATAGAGTCTGGTTGACTGGTCTTTTTTCTTGGGACAAGAACTAAAGGTGCGGCAAAATTAGATGAACTTGGGGAAATTATTCCATAAGACAGCCATTGCTCAATTTGGTTTTTGACGATATTTTTTTCCGCTTGACTTAATCTTCTAGGACGTAACGCGATGGGTGTGTCATCAGAAAGGATAATTTGCATCTGTAAGTTTGTATCTTTAATTTTATTTGGTTTGTAAGATTGGATAAGGTTTTCAACTTCGCGACGCGTATCAACGTTCAAAATATGCGATAAATCTACTTGAGGATAAATTACATTTAAATTTGATAAATAACAATCCTCATTTTGAAAAAGCAAAGAGATAGATCCGTTTTTATTATTAACTGATAAAGAATTACAATCGCTAATTTTCAATTCAGAAAAAGATTTGTTTACGTTAGCTTTGCGCTGAAAATCAGTTATATAACATGTTTGATCGGATATGGGCTGTGGCGTCAGTTCATATTTCTTATTTTCTTTTTCATCGAATAATTTCTGTTTTGAAGAGTTTAACGATTCTTTTTTATTCATTGGGTGTTTTACATTACTCGCACTGTAAATGTTTTGAAATCGAATTGAGCCATTTGGCCTTGAACGTTCGCCGGAATGATTTGGGATAGTTTGCGGTGCAAAAGAATGCTAGCTCAACATATTTTGGCTAACTGATTCAAAAGCGAAATTATTTTGTCTATCATTTTTATTTTTATGCGAAAGAATGTTCTTAGAATGAGAAGAAGTAGGATTTTTTTCTGAAATACGTGCATTTTCTTTTTTTTGTTTTATTTAAATCATCAAAAATATTAGGCGGAACTATTAAATCACAATACAATTTATTACAGACAGCTGCAGTTACTATTATCGGGTTTTCACGAAAACTTGAAAGAGCTAATTTAATTTTAGTAAGTTCAGCTTGAGTTTCATTTCCGAAAGCACATGTTAATTGAACAGTTCCTAAAGATTTTGTTTCGGGTGGGATGAGGGAGGATTTCACACACACAATACTCGTTCCCGAATCGATTAAAGTTTTCACGATTTTATCATTAACAAAAATATTTTCGTATTGCAATTCATGTAAGGATTCATTAAACATTTTACCTTCGACTTTACAAACAGGACCGTGATTTGAATTGGGTCTAGAATTGAAATGAGTTTTGTTTCTGTGAGAACTACCACGCGGATTATTTGTTGAAGTGTTTGGTGAATAATTTGTGAAATTTTTATCACGAGAGTTGTAGCGATTAAAGCCCTGAGACGAGTTATATTTTTGTTTACTGTCATACGGCGGTTGATGGTGTGTGTTTTCGGAATACGACTTACGCTTTGCTACGAAGAAAACATCGCATTCCCTAGCCAATTCAGTAGGCTTAAACCAAGATTCGTTTTGGCGTATCACGATATGTTGTTGCGTTTCTCGATCGAGGGTGGAAAATAATTTGTCGGCTATCATTAACTCACACAAAGTTTTAAAATCATTCGCATTACGAAGTTTTCAATAATATTCAAAAGAACTTGTTAATCGTGACGAAAACTGTACGTTCGATTCGTTTGGCAATCGTTGGGCCCTACGGAAATTAACTAAGAATTCTTGTGGGGTTGGTTGGAATTCTCGTAAAAGAATGTGTTTAACTTTCTCGTAATCTTGGAATTCGTTTTCGGGGATATAAAGTAAAATACTGTTAGCTTTTTCACCGAGAATATTAATTAAGATCTCTGATTTTAATTCCTGTGGAACATTTTTGGTTGTAAACGCACGTTCAAGTGAATGAAAACATAAATTATAATTTTCAGGTTTAGAAGGAACTGGCATACTAAGGGTCTTAACGGATATAATGAGACTTTCTAAAAGGTTAGTTGACGGTGTTTCGAATGTTGCAGTAGTATTGTTTGAATTATTAGAATTTATAGCGGAGTTTATTTTCGCGAGTTCAATTTCTTTTTCAAGTTGAATGATTTTTTGGGCCGTTTGCTCGGCTTCTTTTTTTCTAGTTCTGCTTGTTTTTTTTTTCTGATTCTTCTTGTTTTTTTTTTTCTGGTTCTGATTCTTTTCGTTCCTCAACGAGTAAATTAAGCATATTCTTAACGAATTCAGGTTCGTTTTTGAAAGTGTCAGTTTGTTCGATTAATGCTTTTAAATTCAAAAGTGTAGCATTTTCTGGGACAGTAACACCTAGTTCTTTCGCGGCAGTTATTAAATCTTCTTTCTTAGTATTTCGATACATGCTGAGTAAAAAAGGTTTGATCCTATCTGATTTGACGATATCGGTTTGTAGACTGCAGATAGACTTCGCTTATAAAAAGCTATCCGTTTGCGATGAGTTCACCACTGTGCACTTTTCACGGCGATGATTGTAGATAAGAAGCAGATGGAGTTTACACTCTTGATGCGATGAATAGGCGGGGAAATTGGCCTTTTTGTTTTACTGGAACACTTGGACGATGCCGAAGAGACTTTTTGGTTGAGTTTCAAGCTTTGGTTTTGCTTGGCGAAGGAGACGGTAGTATTGGTCTCAGAGCGGAGGATTGGCTCTTAGTAGGCGTCGGAGGAATTCGCTGATCAAGCATTCGCCATTGTGTTGGGCGATTTCGATGAGCGCCGTTTGTTTCGGGCGACTTTTGATTTTAACACGGGCTCAAAAACCATTAAGGTTGCGAGGCCGAGCCCCCATGTAACAGAGAGGGTGGTGTCTAGGGGTATGTTGAATGAAAAAAAAGACGTTAAGGTTTAAGGATATTTAAGGACATCTACAGGTTGTTAAACCTGATTAGGCGTGCGCTGCTGGTACAAAAAGTAAGTGTATTCCTTCTCCCGCTTACATCCGGGGTTTACAGAGAGTGGCACTGGTGTCGCCTGAGCGTATACAACATTTATTTGTATTGTTCTCCGATGTAAGAAGTTTTGAATCCATCGCAGCAATCTACCAGAACATCTGACTTTTTTAAATTTTGAAACTAGACCTCTTGGCCAAACTGAGTCATATGCTGCTTTAATATCCAATGCTACCAAGAAAAAATATTCCCTGCGTTCTCTAGCTAGTATAATATCATGGTGTAATTGAATCAGAGTATTAATGCTGCTTCTGTGAGGGTAAAAACAATGATGATTTGCATGAAAAGTTTTATAGCGAAAACTGAAATCTATCATTTGTGCAGGATCATTCTTTCTAATAATTTAGCAATTACTGAGGTAGGGAATATTGGACGATATGACGCAGCTTCCTCGGGATTTTTGTGAGGTTTTAAGAAAGGTAAAATAACGGAGTGAGTCCAATCTGTTGGAATATGGCTTGAAAACCAACTGTCATTTAAAGATTTCAGAAGTAAATTTATTCCTTAAAAAATATAAAGAAATAAACGCAAAACTGAAGCGAACAATTATATTGTTCACTTCAGTTTTGCACTTATTTCTTTATATTCTATCCAATCTTTCCCTTTAAATTGTTTTCTTGATTTTTTAAGGAGTTGTCTCCTTTTTTGCTCTTAAATATCCGCATGCTGCTGTCTACCATAGAGCTCTTGAATTGATCCATTTTGATTCTAAATACAGAGATGAAATTTGAGCTTTTTTACTTTCTTCTGTTATATCCATATTGATATTTTCATTTGAACTTAATTTTTGTTGAAGAAGACTGGTAAATTTGTTCCAATTTGTTTTTTGTCTAAGAGGATTTATTGCTATGCCGTCGTCTACGTGAGTCAACCCAAATCGTCGTGTGACAAGGGTGAGATTCCTGACAATTTAAGCGATCCAGTCCATGCGTCTCATTTTCACATCAATCGACCCTTGCACCCGCATAGTATTGCGTTTCTCTGTACCCTCTTTCCAGGGGGAATAGAAAAATTATTGTGGGAGCAACTTGGAAATAAAAATGTATCCAGTTGGGAAAAGGCTGCCAAGCGTGTACGGGACCCATGGCGTAATGTAAAATGGGGGGTACCGATCCATGTGACGGGCTGGAAATTTTTTAATTGTGTGATTCCCTTGTATCCGCGCTACGAGGAAACGGAGGAATGCGCACCTCTGCATTTGAATCTATACGATAATAAAATAGTGTATGTCAAGGAGGGAAATCAGGGATCCGAGTATTCCTTTCAACGCATGAGAGACGAAGTGTATGTGTTGTCTCGTAAACAACAAAATATGATGAATGAAGTAAAGAAAACAAAACAAGCATGTGCCATGGACCACAAGCTGATATTAAGGTCTAAGATGGATGAAATGCAAGCGAAAAACGACCAAAAGCTCAACGAGATGAAAGCGAGAAACGACCTCATGGAAAGGGAAAGAGATTTGATTCAAAGGGAAAAAGACGTGTTGAAAAAGGAAAATGACGTGTTGAAAAAGGAAATTGACGTGGTGAAAAAGGAAAATGACATGGTGAAAAAGGAAAATGACGAGGTGAACGCTAAATTGCAAAACATGTCTGGCGAAATTAAAATATTGTAAGATTTGTTGCAAAGAAAAAGAGTGGACAGAATCTCTTCCAATACATGGCGTTGGAAAAAAAAAGAGTAAAAAGGTTGGTTCGACATCGTTCAGCCATCTCTCAACTTTCGAGATCACTAACAAACCTTTAAAACTAAATCATGTAAACTTCTCTAAATATATATATATATATATATATATATATATATATATATATATATATATATATATATATATATATATATATATATATATATATATATGTATATATATATATATATATTTAGAGAGATTGGTTGTCAATATTGTTTGCTTCTGAAAGATATTTCAAACTTGCCTCACATTCTTTTTTTGGCTTCTGCTATATTTTATTTTATTAGCCTTCCATTGTGAATCTTACACAATGTTCCAGGCACAGTCTCAAAAAATGTGTCAACCTTCCATTGTGAATCTTACACACAATGTTCCAGCCACAGTCTGAATCAATGTGTCAGAGTTTTTTTTTCTAGTCGTTTCCAAACCCCCCAAATGGAAGAATGATTCCTGGTCCCGAGCTATGCTCCTTTCCAGCAAACATTCTCCCATGGCTGTTCCAAACCATAAATTAGTATAATATACGGAATGTCACTATGATTTGCTTTTCATCTTTCACACTTTATTGGTCTTACATCTTGCACAATGTTCTAAAAATTATGTCAGAGTTTTTTTTTCGGGTCGTTTCCAACCTTGACTCTGAGAGTAGCCCAAAAAAATGGGAGATGAATGACTGGTTCCGAGCTATGCTCCTTTCCAGTCATCCATCTCCCATTTTTCTGGGGAATCCCTGTCCCCCTCCTCTACGAGGCTGCTCGTATGGGGTTGGGCGCCCTGCAGAGAGGACAGGTATTCCTCACCTCCAGGTGTTGCAGTAAACACCGCATGTGAAAGGCATGGCCACAATGCATCTTCTCGGGCCAATGCATGGGACTCAAGCAGATGGAACAAGTCTCTGGCACTCGAAAGACGCTTTCGGGCCATTTGAGTGCAAAACAGCCATCCAAGACGGCTTGAGCCAAGAGAATCCAAGGGGCCAACGGTTGAGGTCCATGTCGCCTCCAGGCCTTGTACGCCAATCGATACAATTTGGGGAGGGCCAAGACCGTCCACAGAGCTTGCTGAAAGGCCCCTTTGCCTTGGGCTGCCTGCTGTTCGAGGTAATCACTGTAGAGTTCGGAAGGTTCAGAAGAGGTGAGACATTCGAAGATGGGCAGGTCGTCGTGGGGCTCGGGATGGGGAAACACTTTCCGTAAAAGGTCTCCCAGGTCCACGGGGGAAAGAGCAATGACGTCGGACGGAGTGAGAGTCTGTAACTGGGCTCGAAACTGCATCATAAAAGTAATGTACTCGGCCAAATGGGCCTCGTGGTATTCGGCCAGGTAGACTTGAAAGGCTTTGTCAGACTCCATTGTCTCGTATGAGGGAAAAAGGCGTCCGAATCGTGCTTTTGAGAGAAGAGCCACGCGCAGGAAGTGCTTTTGGATTGGCTAGACAGGTGGAAGATCCTGTGAGCGTCATGTCCGTTCTTTCAAAATGGATTGCATCATCTCCGGGAAGCCAAGCAGGGGCACCTTTCAAGGTGGCAGAAAGAGTAGGGAGTGAATCCACGGGGCCCTGTCTCCAACATTGACAGTGAGCTCGTGTCAAACATTCGAGGGAGTGTAAAGACCCATCCCGTACATGACTGAAGCGTTTCACGATAAAATAGTGCTCGGGGGCGTCAAAGACCTTAAAACAATGGCAAGTGTCGGGTCCTTCCGTGCAGGCATCTGCACTATAGACACAATCGGAAAGATGGAATCCATGCTCGCTCAAGACCACGTGGACGGGAATGGGAAAGTGGGTCGCGAGTTGTTGAAATTTCACAATCCCCGCTAAACGTTGCAGGCGTCGTCTATAAGACGACCAGCGTGAGACGTTGTCTCGCAAACCAGGGAGAAGATGGTGTTCCAAGTCACCCAGGAGAGAATCGAGCGAGGTCATCATGAAGAGAATAAGAAATGTTGACAACAGAGCAAACCAAATGAAAGCTCGAGTGGAAGGCTCAACCTTTTTAAACACTCTCCAATCTTTCTAAAAAAAAAATTTTTTTTAGAGAGATTGGTTGTAAACTTTATTTGCATCTGATAGATGTTTTAAACTTTATTTTTGCTTCTGAAAGATATTTCAAATATTATGTGCTTCTGAAAGATATTTCAAACTTTGTTTGCGTCTGACAAATCTTTCAAACTTTATTTGCTTCCGACAGAGGGTTTTGGAAACCCACTTTGGATCACGTCATACATCCTTTGCCAACGTTTACTATTTTCGTCCGTCCAATGCATGGCCCGGGGTAAATAGTGTTGTCCAATCTCTAAAATTTGTTTCAATCGTGCTTCGGTGGGTTCACCGTGCATCACTCGTTCTTGAAACACCATCGATTCCAATAAAACGTGAATCACACAATCATGAGGGGGCTCTTCTCCCCGAGAATACACTAAGCAATCTTGTTCACAATAGCATGCATCCGAAACAACAGACATGGTCGGACACGATAGATTGAAAAGAAACAAAATTTCAAAGCACCCTACACTAGACGAGTAAATGAAATGAGGGTGTTAGAAAGCTTTTAAACTTTTAAAGAGCACGGAGTTGTAATACACGCAGCACTCGAAGAGAGCAAAAAAAAATTTTTTTTCTTTAGAGAGAGAGAATGTTTAAGAGCAAACACTTTGCAGATTACATTTCAGAGCAAATAATTTGCAGCTTCTCTTTTTCAACATGACCGACACGGACGATGTGTTGAGCCTGTTATCCACCCCTGGTTCCCCTTTGCCCTCCATGGCTTCTCCTTCACACCCTGAGTCTTCTCATGAGCCCCCAAAACTAAACTCTCCCCAAGACCCTCGACGACGACGTCGTTTCTCCTCGTCTCGACGACGCCCTCCTTATGCTTATCGATTTCCCCAGCACCACGCTCAAGTCTTTTTCCATACGCACGGTCTGGCCGTGTTGTGTCTCCGAGACCATGGTTTCACGCTCACCAACGGGGTCGTCTCGTATGCTTCGGATCGCGTCGGGGCGCATGAAGTGTTCAACTGTTTGCATTATCTCAATGTCGGCACCCTCTGTGTGACCGACTCTCGTTCCAAGCAAGACTTTAGAGACCTTCAAGCAAAATGGAGCGCTTTCAGTCCTTTCAAACGCATCCCCGTCATGCTCTTGAAATCCCATGCACGAGGCGAAAGCCCCTTTTGCCACCAGACGCAATTTCATCGTTGGATTGCCGTGCAAGGCATGTGTGCCATTCTCCACCAACCTCTCAACCCCATTTTTCACTCGCATCCCGCCTGACACGTCTATAAAAGGAGGACATGGGTCGACGCTTCTCGTCAGTCGCAGCATGGATGCCTTCCCCGAGCACCTCTCCTCCACCGTGGTGCCCGTGACGCTGCCCGAAAAGCCCGATGCGTTGGAATATGCCGCTCAACAGGGCTAGGTGCGAGCGGGCATCCTCTACAAGGAGCCTCACGCCAAACGCGTGTTTACCTTATTTCGTCAAGATCCGTGGTACCACCAAAAGACGTTGATGGACAATTTCAAGCGGGCCGTGCTGGAAGCCAAGCACGTCAACGAATTTCGACCCAACGCGATCCTTTGTTAAAAAGTGTCCAAAAGCCTCTTGAAAAATCCTGATCGGCTGCTCAAAAATACCGACAAGAGGATGGTCAAAATCTATGGCAACATGTTTTTCGTGAAAAAAGACTTTACCTTTGGTTTGAGAACGGTGCACCCCGGAGGGGTGCATTTCATTCAAACGACGCAGGTGCCCCTGCTGCTCTACGAACTGCCCCCTTCCAGTCTCCAGTGTCGAGCCCGACCCAACGTGAACGAGAAGAGCTTCGAGCCCTACGACTAAATGCTCTACCATCGGACCATCTTGGAGCCGCACACGGCCTATCCGATCCCGGCGGGAACATACTATTTGCTGTTGACGGTTCAAAGAACCGTTTTTGGTCTGGACCTGATCCCCGAATCCCTGCTCCCTCAGATTCTTCAGAAGGAATTTCACCTGGGAGATTTTCGAAAAAAAAAAACGTTGGATCAAACCGCCTACAAGCTACCGCCTCCGACCCCAGTGCTTGGACTGAAGCGATCTGGGGAGGAGACGCACCCCTCCAAGAAACGAGGACGCATCCAGAGACCTGGGCCTGTGCAGATTCCACAACCTGAGCTACTCTATCCCCAGCTTGTGCAGATTCCACAACCTGAGCTACTCTATCCCCAGCCTGTGCAGATTCCACAACCTGAGCTACTCTATCCTCAACCTGTGCAGATTCCAGAAGCTGAGCCGATTCCAGAACCTGAGCTCCTCTCTCCACCACCTGTGCAGATTCCAGAACCTGAGCTCCTCTCTCCACCACCTGTGCAGATTCCAGAACCTGAGCTCATCTCTCCAGACCCCGTGCCAGAGCCCGAAGCTGCTTAGCTCGACCAACTCCTAACGTCCTTCTCTGGACCCGAACCCTCTGTGCTCCACCTGGTGCCCTCGCTCTTTGATGAAAACAATGAACTAATCACCTTCCTAGAGACTTTTGAACACGATATGGTGATGGAGCCCCTGGACTTGTCAATGCCCAAACTCTCCCCTTGTATCCGACCCTCTGTTGGATTTAAAGCCATGCAACCTCTGAATCTGTCTTGTAGAGAATGATAATGATCAATAAAAAAATAATTCTTTTTTTAAA
Source organism: Trichonephila clavata (assembly GCA_019973975.1). Classification (NCBI taxonomy): domain Eukaryota; kingdom Metazoa; phylum Arthropoda; class Arachnida; order Araneae; family Nephilidae; genus Trichonephila; species Trichonephila clavata. The sequence continues at coordinate 386,963 of BMAO01022909.1, forward strand.
AACACAAGTCTCATAATTTGTGTCCGAATGATACAACATTTATTGGACCCGTTGCAAACAAAAAGTATTATTTTTTAAAAAACAAGTCTCTTTCTTTGTGTCCGAATGATACAACATTTATTGGACCCGTTGCAAACAAAAAGTATTATTTTTTAAAAAAGCAAGTCTTTTTCTCTTTGTGTCAGAATGATCCAACATTTATTGGACCAGTGTCGACATCGCACGACGATCGTGTTTGGCAATTTGGGTCGCTGGCCCGATCGAGTCACGTATTACGAGCACGACTATCCTTACACCATCCTTTTGGAACTCAATTTCGGTGTGCACGTGCCTCGGTCGTTTGGAAAGACCGTGGTCGTGTTTACCAGTCATTTGGATTTGAAGTGGGATCCAGGCGTCGAGTTGAGATTATTTCAATTGGGTCGTCCCCCGTCTCGCCGAGTTTGGGAAGCCCATCAACCTCACAATAAGGAGGCCTATACGTTGAATCTCACAAACTGCACGCGCCTAGCGGATGTGTACGTGAGACTATTAACGTGGTTGGATGATTGGGAAATGCATCGAGACGACCACCTTCCTTGGCGCCAGGTCATGCCCCCAGCTTGAAAACGGGCGTTGGAACCCCACGTGGAACGCTGACATCGCAAGGCCTTGGAATATGGAATGCCATTTGACGTCACGCTCCTCGAGCCTACATAACGCCAGCCTCTAGCCAGCAGAATCATTCCTTCTCAAATGCAACATGTCTCATCTAGCCTTTTTTGCTCATGCCAACGTGTTTCATCGTGGGGGTAAGCCTGTCCCCATCGAAGTCTCCATTGCCAGCATTTCGGAGGATCCACAAGTCATGTGCATCACCGTGGATCATTCCAATTTGATCACCACCTCGAAAGATGACCGGGCCAATCGGTATATCAACGAAAGTCTCCATCTCAAAAATCACCTGCCTGGATCCGTGCCTTTTCGAATACCTCAGCTTTTGCGTCAGGGGTAAATTTGGTCAGCTGGCGCAAGGCAATCGACGCCTCATCGTTGTCAAGGGAACCAACCAGCGCAAACTCTTTGAGCAGCTGGGGTTGTTTACCATCAGCTTGGAGACGCTGCCAAAGTTCCAGGATCTCCATGACCGTACGCTTCCCGATCACCTGCACGATGAGGTGCACGAAAATTATGACATTTCCGAGTGCACCATGGTCAAATCTTACCGGTTTGCGCGTTATCTACAGCATTTCAACAAGCTGTAGGCCGAATGTTAGAAACAAATGGCTGATTTAGTGGAGTAAATGTGGAACATTGAACTGTTAAACTGTACATATTGAACATTGAAATATTAAACTCTACCTATTGAACTGAACCGAAAAAAGGGGGACCGAGTCGACACAAGAGTCGACTCGGTCCCCCTTTTTTTGGGTGAAGGAAGGTGCCAACGTTGGAGGGCCTCTCTTTGAAAACTTGTACTCAAACGAAAGATGCATTAGACACTAAACCATTGAAACTAACTACCCTCTCCGTGACACGCCAAGATGGCAACGTCGTGAGATGGCTCGCGTCCAATGTTCTAACAACACCCCTATTGGAATGATTCTCTGTCTTTTCTCGACATACCAACGTTGTAATGCCTACACTTCATAGGTCGCTGCTTTCCCCCAGCTTGACTTGTCTCCCTTTCATTTACCCTCCCTGACCTACCTCCATTACATGGGTCGTTGCTTTCACCCAGCGTGACAAGTCTCCATTTCATTTGTGGCTCACCCCTCCATTTTCATCCTTCGTCTAGGATGAAACTTTTTTTGTTCTCGCGCCCCATCCAACATATTTTTTTTCAGAGGAATTTGAAAATTTTTTTCGATAAACACACCATAGGGGACACGATTCTGACCAAAAGAGCCCTTTCCAAAAAGGTCGTTTTCCATTTTCAATCATTTTTTGAAAGGGTCACGGTGCTCGACTATTTTTTCGACCGACTGTATGGAACCTATGGTAAGGACTGTAAAACGAGAGGCGCTTCCTATTTTACAGTGATTGCCATAGGTGTATGGTAGAGCGGTCAAAGCACCGGGGCCCTGGAATATTTCTCCTGGGAACGTTGCAATGCCTCCATTTCATGGGTCGCTGCTTTCCCCCCCCGCTGCACCTGTCTCCCTTTCATTTGCCCCCCTGAAACGCTTCCATTTCCTTTTGCCCCCCTTACATGTCTCCATTTCATTTGTGGCTCACCCCCCGTTTTAAATCATTCGTCTGGGTTGAAACTTTTTTTCTCGCGTCCCACCAAAATATTTTTCGGAGGAATTTGAAAAAAGTTTCGATAAGGTTATTGAAGTGAAATTACGCCAACTTCCAGGTCAAATGGAAGGGGAGCCTAAAACGCAACAAAAGGGACAAAATTCATGCAAAAAGAGCAATTCTAAGGTTAATTTCGACGTTCAGACCAACTTTGAGGGGATACTTTGATTTGAGCTGAAAACGCAACATGAAGGTAAAAAGAAGAAAAGGGAACAAAATTCATACAAAAAGAGCCATTCTAAGGTGGATTTCGACTTGAAACAGGATAGTGAAAAAGAGCCGTGGGACTCTCAACGCGGGGTAAGGGAAAAAGAGATAGGATGGATTCAAAAAGAGCCGTTGGACCTTAAACACAACGTAGGGGACATACAAAAAGAGCCGAGGATCCTTTCAAAAAAGGTCGCTTTCCATGTTCAATCATTTTTGGAAAGGGTCACGGTGCTCAACTATTTATTCGACCTATTGTATGGAACCTATGGTAATGACTGTAAAACGAGAGGCGTTTCCTATTTTACAGTGATTGCCATAGGTGAATGGTAGAGGGGTCATAGCACCGGGGCTCTGGAAACTCGGCAAGCATGGGCCTTGGGACGTTCCCAAGCAAATGGTTGAGCGGTTCCTGGGGAGGCTACGCAAAGGGATGCGAGCAATATCATGGGAGAGAGGAATGTTTCTAGGGATTCTTTTTTCAAATGGAAACATGTTTTGGGGGAAGGAGGGAGCGAACTATTCAAACGAAACGAGTGTAGGGGAAATGGGCAAAAGAGAAGCGAATCAAATGGGAGATTTAGCAACATTGGGATACAAGTGAACAAAGACTTGAATGGGAGGCAGGGTTGGGATATATTGAATGGTAAAGATTGCAAAATAGATGAGAGGGAGACCCATTGTATAAAGGATTATAAAATAGGTGAGAGAGTTTTCAAACCGATATGGAAGGACTGTAAAAAACCGGCGTTACACTTTTTATAAAAAAATGTTTGTCAATTTTGAAACACTGAATGGTAAGGACTGTAAAACCAGGCGTTACACTTTTTTAAAAATAGGTGAGTCTGTTTTGAAACATTGAATGGTAAGGACTGTAAAAAGCAGGTGTTTTACTCTTAAAAAGAGGTGTGACGGTTGTGGGACACTTTTATTGCAGTAATTACCATAGGCTAATGATAAAACTTGGTGTATTATTCGAAAGCAAACAATGTATTAAAAATTTTTTTTTAGACCTTTTGTGTACTTTGTCCATGTAGCAGCATTCTTTTTAGTCCCGTGTTTTCCATCAACAAACTATCCCTTTCAGTTTTAAATGCATCCCTTTCATCTTTAAAAATGTCTCTCAAATTTAAAAGTATCTCTTTCGACCTTAAAAACGTCTCTCTCAGATTTAAATACATTCCTTTCGGCCTTAAAGATGTCTCTCTCAGATTTGAATACATCCTTTTCCGCTTTAAAAATGTCTCTCTCCGATTTAAAAGCATCTCTTTCCACTTTAAACATGTCTCTATCTGATTTAAATACATCTCTTTCGGCTTTTAAAATGTCTCTTTCCGATTTATAGACCTCTCTTTCCGATTTCAAAATGTCTCTCTCCGATTTAAAAGCATCTCTTTCAGCTTTCAAGGTAATTCTCTCCGATTTCCATTCATGTTCTTTGGACTTCAACTCGTTTTTAAAGACGTCCCGTTCCATTTTCAAATCCGCCAGGATGGGTTTCCAATAATAATTCTTTTCCATGTGGGCCTTTGCTTTCATTTCTTTCAGTTGTTTCATGACATTTTGTTGTTTGGGGGATAAAAGGTACATTTCGTCTCTGAGAATTTGAAGGGAATACCCCGGATGGAACTCAATTTTCTTGCCACCGTACACCATCGAATACGCTTCGTTCGGATCGTTCAAAGGAATCTGACACTTTAAAAATTTCCAGCCCGTGACTTTAATGGGGACCCCATATTTCAAATGATGCCATTTGTCTGGCTCTTTTGACCGTTTTGTTCCAAAAGTAGCCTTTCTAGCCCGTTGGGAAACAGAGTGCATAAATAGGCAATGCTATGGGCGCGCATGGGTCGATTGATATAAAAATGTGAGGTATGTTTCCCCTCGTCTAGAGCGTCTGGGATTCGACCATCACACATGGCTTTGGGTTGGCTCACGTATACCAGGGTGCGAGCCAAGTGAAAGGCATTTTGAATTTTCACGCATTTCTTGGCATGTTCTTTGGTTCCATAACGAACTTTATGTTTCCAAATGTCTTGAAACGAGCCATCCTGCTCACAGGCCAGAATCATGTGCCGATGGGGTATTTTACCTTCTTCCCTCTCCAATCCATCACACAGACACCAGAAGGGTAAAAGGACAAATTTATTGCGAATGGCTTCCATCTCCCGACAAAATATGGGAAAGGCGTCCTGTTTCACCATCATGTGAAACCAATCTAAATCATGGCACAAGTAGCGCTGAAAGATGCCATGAATGTCCTTTCCCAAACCGCTCGCTTCCGTAAATTCGATTCCACGGGGCCATAGGTCAGGTTTTTCAAACACTGAATCATAAAATCCAACAGAGGTGGGGTCTTTGCAACGATCATAGAGGGAGTGGGGCGTTGAGAGGAAAGACTTGCACTCGCAAGTGACATCGGAATAGTCATAATCCAGAGGGGGTTCATCATCTTTCCTTTGAGACACAAAATATTTCAAGCAATCCAACACATGTTGCACATTCTCACGCGTCACTTTTTGTCCACGAGGCCAAGAGGTGAATCCCATGCAAAAAACGCACTCGAGGCGATTGCTCAAAGAATGTTCCTTCAAAGCATGGGTGGAATAGTAATGACCAAAAGTCATGGATTCAAAGCAAATGGAACAACGGACGACATTAGCCTTGGAGGAATGAATAAGCTTGTGAAGCGTCGAGTAAGACATGGTAGCAGCACACCAAAATAATTCTGAATACATATGTTTAAAGGTGAAAAAAAAAATTTTTTTTTTATACATTGGTTCACTTGGACGATAGACAACATTTTTTTTACAGTCGTGGAAAAAACTTTTTAAATCCTTCTGTTACACTACCGGTGTAAAGGTCCATCTTCTCCTTCCCTCTTGAGGTGTGGTAGAAAGTCTATTCGAGGGTGACACATGCACTCTTTGCAAAACGGTTCCCTCTTGAGGTGTTGTCGAAGGTCTATTCGAGGGTGACACACGCACTCTTTGCAAAACGGTTCCCACTTGAGGTGTGGTAAAGGTCTATTCGAGGGAGAGGGTGACACATGCACCCTTTGCAGTACAGTCATGGGTCTCACGACGGCCACGGGTCGGGGAACCTGAGGATCTCTTTCTTGCCACGTAAACTTTATCTCGTGTTCAAAATGTTTTTGACCCTCCTTAGGGGAAGGAATCGTATAAGGTGTATTCCGCGTGGTGCTCTTCTCGTGGCGCATGACCAGGGAACTCATCGTGTCTTGCTTAGGGCTCACCACTTCCATTGGGTAACAGGGCTCGAACCCAATCTTCTTCCCCCAACAACAGATCGTTGAGGCTGGTAAAGACTTTCTGGTCCTGATGTTCAGCCCGTCTCAACGATTTCATTTGCAGATACGCATTCACCTTCCAATGATGAGGGAATAATCGCTTTCGGGCCCAAAAGGTGTTGGTGTGGGGCCACACATCCAGGAGGGTGTCGTGATAGGTCAGGGTCAATTCGGGAAAATACGAGACGAGGGTAGGTAGAATAGAGTCTCGCATGGCCTCCAAGAGCACCGTGCCCTCCTCCGTGACATGGGGAGTGATCAAAGGATGGTTCTGTAGGTACCAAAATCCAGTCTCGGTGCGTTCAAATTGGCACTTGAGAACACCAGGAGAGAAAAAATGGAGGGGTAAACTAGAAAATTCCAGACGAGTGCCGACTCGACACGGTAACACATACTTGTCCACAAAGGTGGGAAAGATGACTCGTGGAACAATAATGTAATAACGACGATGTGATTTGTAAATTTCAATCATCATAAAAGTGTCTTGAGTAGCAAGACTCGCTGAAGCATTTCAACTCTCTAAAAAAAATTTTTTTTTTTAATAATTCCCTTTAAGCTTACGCATTATCTTTTCGCTTCAAGCTTACACATTTTTTCTCTTCACGTTTAAACATTTTCTCTCTCTTTGACATTTTCCTTCTACTTGGTCCATTCGTTTGGAATTTTTTTTCCAAGTGGGTAGGAGGTTACACATCGGTGACTTGTCCCTCCCAGTTAAACTGTTTCATCGTTTCGTGGACCATGTCATCCGCTTGGTGCTCTTTTCCAACATAATGCATCACCTCGGGTAGAATGGGATCCAAATACATGTAGGTGGCGAGATCGGTGGCTCCAATCACCAACTCCCATCCATGGTTGTTTCTCTCCAAATAATCTTTGACCAAATGGTACTTGAGAAAGTTTTCCAACTCGTCTTGAGGCACTCGCATGATATCACTGTGATCCCAACCATCGTGGTCTCTGAACAGGGAAGGAGCTTGCTTCAAGTTTCGGAGGACATCTGAGTAGGTAAAGGATTGTAAGCATCCCAGAGTCGGACGAATCTCGACCTGTTTATTATCAAACGGACTTTGAAGAAAGATGCGACAAGGAACCCATTGGGATTGGTAGCGCATCCATTCGATGGAAACGAGATAGTCGCAATTGGGTTGGGTAGCCATGACAAGAAAAAAAATCGAGCAGCTGAGAATAAATGAATAGAGTGTGAGCTTGCATATAAAGGTGAATTGAAAAAAAAAGTGTTTTTTCTTTCTTTTCTTTTCTTTTCTTCAGAGTTTCATGCTTGCAATCTTAGTTTGTTTTCATAAGGTTGTAGGAAATTTGTATGGTCCATTAGGGTACATCCTTCTCTTTTGGGTGTCTAGTGACAAGTTTAAGCCTGTCTAGTGACACGTTTGTACAAATCTGTTATAAATGAGTGCTTTGTGTTGGGTAACAACTCCCAACGCAGGTCCTTTTCAGATTCAACACCATTTTCTATGTTAGAATCTATTGACAGATTCAAGCATCTCTGTTATCAATTGACCCATTGTGTTGGGTAACAACTCTAATACGGGTGCATCTTCATTTTCAGATTCAGCAACACTTTCCATGTCAGAATCTGAATGCAGGTCTTATTCCGTGTCGGAAGAGATGGCTTCAGTCACCCATAAGGGTTCACCGCTCAGTAAATCTCCAAAAATACGAAATTTGTATCCAGATGGACCACATCCAATAGCCGTTTTATCTCGTTTACATAATTTACGACGACAAAAGGGACATGTATTTTTACCGCTTGTAACCCATTGTTTTAAACAATTGGAATGAAACTTGTGCTGACATTGACTCAGTAGGTACCATTCCGTATCATCGCTACTTAAACAGATAGAGCAATCGTGGCTTGGGCAAGGCTCGCTACTCAGGGAGCTGGAATCATGGGTTTCGTGTGGGGAAAGCTCGCCACGGAGAGAGCTAGAAGCATTGGTTTCGTGTGGGCCAGGCTCGTCATGGAGAGAGCTGGAATCGTTGGGTCTGGAACGTATCATCCTAGTAGGGATCAATAGGCTAGGTAGAAAGCCTTTTGGCAGTTTCCTGCAACTGGTTGAGACTCTTTAGAATAAAAGTCAATTCGACAGCACTGGTATGAATGTGAATACAAATTAAAGCTTGCAAGAATTTGTACTAAGACATAAAAAAAAATTTTTTTTTTGATAGAGTGAAATTGTTTTATTTCTTTTAGTCTACTTCCTTGGAGAGTGTTTCAGTCACTTTCACCCCTCCAAAGAATCTTTTTAGGACTTTCCGTCCTTGCCCATGCCTCTTGAATGTACGCTCTCTTCATCTCCATAACTTATATAAACATCCCCCCAACACTATAGCCGAGAGACCCAGGATCACCACAGAATAGAGACGTTCTTGGGAACGGTCTTGATCCAGAGCGTTCAGATGGGATTCGGCCACTTTGAGAGCAATCAATTTAATTTCAAACATTTTCACTGGAAACTTTTCTTAGATGAAACGTAGATGCAACATAAACAACAAGAGGAGGTAGGATTCCGTGACTAAATTGATCTTTCCCTCGGGTTTCAAAACATCCAACCAGTGTTGAATGTCAGAGGGGTGGGGTGCGGACAATGCGTCCACATTCTTTTGTATCAGGGAGGTTAACTTGATAGTGAGCCTGATATGGTTGGACAGGAGAATGTAATGAATCCATTGGGAGAGTTTCAAGGGCCGTTGGGAAGGGGGATGTGTTCCAAGGGTAAACGCAGAGGTTCCAATTCTTTGGAAAACTGTTTGGCAATATCACTAAACATGGCTTGGTTTTGAGTGTACATGAAAGCTCGGTCACAGGAGAAATGTTTATGAAAAAAAGGGAATGTTGTTTTTCAATTCACCTAGTAAAGATTCAAAGTCATAATGATGATGTTTACAACACAGCAAAGAAAATGAGAGCTTGAGTTGAAAGCTCAATTTTTTAAACACTATAAATTTCTCTAAAAAAAAAAAAATTTTTTTTTTTACTACTTGACTTGATAATTGTTTTTAAAAGTTTTTCTTCAACACACTTTTTCTTTGGAAAACATTTCTTGTACTCTGGGATGCAATGAAATGATATCCAGTCATGCTTGCACAAAATTAGGTCAGTTGTTTTTTCATGATTCAATACTAATCTTAAAGAGATTTATCCGTGAAGGGTTCCTTTTTCTCCAAATTCGGGTCCTAACAAATGGGTTTAACCTTCTTTTCAAGAGTCCCCATGCATCAGATTACAGGGTTCTCGTTTCGTCAAACGTCTCCACAACAAATAGGCTTTGGTGACGGCACAACTCTTTTTATGGCACATTTTGCATGGATATTTCAATTTATTGGGTTCTGGGTCCACATAGACGTTCATCTCTTCGGGGGCCATTCTTTTCAAAGACAACAACAAGCCCGCCACATACACGTCCATGATTTTACATTCCACGAGCGCGGCCATCACTCGCGTCTCCCATTCAGGCACGAGAGGATATCGAAACCAGAGTGTCTCCATGACGACCACACATTCCGATTCATCCTCCGCCAACGCGGCTAGTCCTCCTGGTTGGTGACGAGAGATGAATTGCAAAGGAGTTTTAGCATTGACCCAAGATGTGGATTCCATGGTATCCATAATCTCTCCACCTTGTTTTCTACGAGATGACTACAGTTTGTTGGATGGGTGTCAAAGTATGGGTTTCAAACTTTGGGTTTACAATTTCCAACGATGGGTTTCAAACGATGGAATTCAAACTATGGGTTTACTATTTCAAACTTTGGGTTTACTATTTCAAACTTTGGGTTTAAAATTATGGGTTTCCAGGAGCACTTTTCTTGACACTTTCCTCTTTGGTCTCCAGGGGTCGCTTCTTTTTCGTCTGCTGTTCAAGGCGCCATTCCGCAATCTCCGCCACCTGCTCTTGGACCGACTCCACGTACCCGTCTCTCGATTCGGGGCCCGTTCCCTCAAAAATACTTTCCAAAAAGGATCGACATTCGTGAGGGTTCTGCACGAGCTCCGAGCGATACAACTGACGGACGGCTCGGACGTGTTTGCCACGCGCCTCTTCGGCCTCGTAGCGAAACAGGTCGATATATTTCTTGGGATCCTCTCCCTGGTAGCCGTCCATGGCAAAGAATTCGTACACTGTTTTGGGATCGCTGATTTTCTGTAAAATGCTCGCCAACTTGATCAGATCCGAGGAGCGCACATTGTCTCAACCCAAAATACGCTCGACGCAATGCTACTCATCCAACGTGGCCTGCTTGGAACGGAGAGTCCAAATGTGAAGCAAATCCTGGTGGAGATGGGGATCCATCAAATAGGGCGCTTGGCGAGACACTTCCAAGACGTGGGACGTTTCTTCTTTTTTGAATGACTGGTTTGCATTCCCTCTCTGTTGTTTTCATTGCCTTGGGGTGCAAAGCTGTTGGAGAGGGGAGGTCATTGGATATGGTGCCTCCCCTTTGGCACCCCCCTGCGTCTTTTGGGACGTCTTCCAGGATCCCACTCTGCTGCCGCTCCTGAACCGACTTGAAATATATGGTGCGTCTAAGAGCCAGCCTATAAAATTTAGGCTTCTTCAACAGTTAGCTGGTGGCAACCTAAGTTGGAGGAAAATAGAAGAAAGAGTCCAGTAGCGGGGGACTGGAAGCGCTTCAGCTAAAAATAGCTTCGGCAGTCAGGGAGTGGGGGGGGGGTGATAGTTTACGTGGTGGTCGAAAGACCAGAGAGGAGGAAAAGGCAGATCTTGCTTTCGTTTCGTTTCGAAACGAAAACTTTTGCAGGGGGGGAGTGATTTTCGTTAGAATCGGCTTTGCAAGGTCGTTGCTCTGTGTGGCATCCGATGTGTCGATGGGGGAAGGTTTCTATAGTCGTTTTGATTGTTGATCGTCAGGTTGGGATGGTTTGGGATGGCGGAATGGAATTTTGTTGCGAGTTCTGCTATCAGGGTGTGTATTGGTTCAACTTTCAGTTCTTCCGGCCATTATTGCTCTTTCCAAAATATAACAAAAAAAAATGTCTGGACCTCCGCTATCTTTTTCTTCCCCTTTCTCGAACTCCCATTCAGGAGGGGTTTCCTCGCTTCTCTTATTACTTTTTTCATGTCTTTCCTGTCTCATTAGTTAGACAGCGTCAGTGTTTGTGTTTTGTGTGTGTTTTTTTTTTGTTTTTTTTTTTTGTATTTGCAATGTTATACAAAATTGTAAAGCTTTCCATCTGTATTCCCCCCCCTTTTCTCAAGAATTTTGTGGGGAGGGTCCCTCCTTCGGGACCACTTTGTACACTTTTTTGTTTTCTTTAATAAAGTTACATCTCGGAGGGTCGATTCACAGCTCGAAACCCCTTGGGTGGGCTTGATTCTCCCGAGTAAGTAAAGTAAAGTAAAAGACGTGGGACCAGGGTAGATGGAAGGAGTGAGACACGCGTTTCAAAAGGCGCAGGACGAGCGTCTCAAAGGTCAAATGGGGATTGTCGTGTTGTTCCATCTCTTGTGTAAAGACATTGAGGCAGAGTTGACTGTCCATGATGATACTTGATTCTAGAGGTTGAAACTTTAAACGGTGTAATATGCTTAAAAAAATTTTTTTTTTTTTTACATTTTGTTGAGAGTTGTTTGACAATTATATTTGTAATTTGTATTTTCTGGTTGTAAGCATTCATTCCCAGTTTCCTTTTATTTTTTTAATTGTTACATTCTACTTTTTGCAACTCTATGCTGACATAGTCCGTTTCATTGTCCATGTAACGCCTCCATTTTTTATGCAACACTTGTTTCCCGTGCCAGCTTTTTGACACGTTGATAGCAATTTGCAGACTCCACCACATGTTGATCCATTTTGGACCTTTTCGTACGGTGAGCAGCAGACGATACAGAAAAAAGATTGTATGCAGCACTAGGAGACTGGCAAACAAACCATACACCACCCAAAATATTTTTCGGTAGACACTATTCAGGGGGAGTAAACAACGAAACCTTCCGGTCGTTTGCCCTCCCCCTGAAAAATAGTCATAGAGGCAGGTTCCCATGTCCGGAAACAACATTGGAATGGCAGACCAGGACCAGCTGGATAAGGACCACACACAATGAAAGAACACATTTAACAGTACTATTTGGCAGAGGAGGTGTGCAGCATACACACATTCCAAGGTCCATAGTTTCCAAAACATGCCATGGCCTTGAGAGGCGGTAATGACCTGAAACACTCGATCGTATTCAGAGGGTTCCACTTTCTGAATAGTCAACTCTTGTACATAGGAATGAAGGGTATTGTAATACAGTCGAAAGGGTAAATGAAAGGAAAGGGCTTGTAACAACAGCACAATGGAGACCCATTGGTAATAATCATAATACAAGACGGGAAGAATCGGGTTCTCCACGCCTGAAAAATTGGTCAAAGTCCCATTGATGAAACATTTGGTGTCCAAAAACGACTGACTCACTTTGTGACCATCCAGTTGACAGTGGATGTTTTCACCAAAATATTGACGGGAAATGCTGAGGGCAAAACAAAAGAGAAACAAGTTGCGAACGTGGATTTGGTTGAAATCAACTAAGAAACTATGACTCTTGGGGGAGACATCACGACTTTTCCATTTCAACAACGTGAGCGGTAACATGGTGAAGAGACTTTCTTGACTCTAGAACGCTCAGACAGGTAAAAAATTTTTAAATAATGAAAAAAAAAGAAAAAAAAATTTTTTTTTAACTTCCAAGGTTTAAAATCCTTTGAGCAAGCAACATCCTAAAGCGCTTAAAGCTTTTGGACAATCAAATAATATATTACACACGCAATTGCATAGCGCACTTAGCTTTTGCGGTAATTCTGACTGTCGAACGTAGAGATTATTTCCCAAAACATCTTTTGTAAACAAGAACGGTTCATTATCGTTCGCAAACGCGGCTAATAAATTCCAAGGAATTAATTTATACCCTTTGCGGTTTCGTGCCAAGTAATATTCTCCATTTGCTTTTCTCAATAATAAAGGTTTCCCATCCTTCTGCAAATAATATTCGTTTCCTTTGGCGTTTCGTGGGTATCTTTCCCTACCATCGGACCTTTTGGCAAGGTAATACCTGCCGTTGGTATCCTGTATGATTACAGATTTTCCATGTTGAAGGGGATACCATTCATTTCCCTGAACATCCCTGGCATAATATTCTTCATTGTGTTTGTTTCTAGCAAAAGGTTTCTCTGAATTTGGGTACACTTGATTACCGTCTTTATCTCTAGCATACCGTTCCGCTCCCGACAAGGGATCCTTGATAAAAGGTTTCTTTCTTTTGGAATAATATTCACTTCCATCTCTACGTCTTGGATAATTTTCTGGCGACATGTCGGTGGAACAGTATTCTTTTTCAATCTTGTCTTTAAACGATTGTCCTGTTCAAAAAACACCCCAACAAGTGATTGATTTGCTCAAAGCTTGGCGCAAAGATCATCCTTTTGCGGACAAGTGTTCAGTGTGCAAGACATGTTTACCCCTCATTCCTTATACCTTGTGCTGTGGCCATTTTTACTACAACAATCAATTTAAAACGTATCCCGTTCAATCGTTTGCCGTACCTACCCCTAAATATGCGTTTGAACTGCCCATTCTGAAACGTTTAAAGGCTCAAGCCCAATTGAAAATGGATCAAGATTTTTTGGTGTTACCGGATCCCATTTTTTGGCAAGTGGTGCCCACCTTCGTGTATGAAAAGATTATGAAGTTTGTGCAAGGGTTACCCATGACTAGTCGGTATCAGAACGATGTATTTGTAAAACATTCGTTTTGGGAAGGATTAAGAGCCAAAGAAGCCGTAGTGCATGCAAAAACGGCTACCGAGGCCCTGAGTAACGCGTCCAAGATTTGGGAACCGGGATATAGTTATTATAAAATGGTCTACAATTTACAAGGGCTTTATGTGGATTACAAAGGACGTTTAATGGATGGTGAGACGGTGATTGAAAATGATGTATTGAATGTATTTCATTATACAGATGTCATGTCTGTGGAAGGGTTTCAACATCTGTTGAACACGACATTGCGATAAAGAAAGAATGGAATCAAGGAGGCGATTCAATGAACCACTTGTAGCCAGATCCGATATACCAGCGGAGCCATTGGAGCGACGAACGGATATAAAGCCTGAGATGGCAACTTTGGGACAGGTGTTGTTTTCAAATGCAAAAAAATTGTTGATGAATATTTTTGGGATGGTAAAAAAAATATTTTGGTGGTAAAAAAAAAAAAATTATTTTTTATTTTTTTTTAGCTTGACTTTAAAAGTTTGACAAGACTTTGCAATTTTTATTTGATTTTACAACTGTTAGCTTGGGAAAACATTCATTCACTTCAAGAGAGTTTTCCAATTGTCTTTTAAACATGGATTATTGTGCTGAAGTCTCATATATTCGTTGTAATAACGGCTACAAATTACCCATCGAAACTGCTTTTGCTCGTGTAGATAACCCACGTAAGGTGTATATCTTACACATGCGTATGCCTCATGATGTGTATTTCACAATTGATGATCTCGTTTGCAATAAAAATCAATGTGAACGCCGTTGCAACACTGCCTTTAATGTCCATGCCAAATGCATCCTGAAAATGAATAAGGAATCTTGGTGGCACACGCTACAACGTTTTATTCACGACCATATGGGATGGGATGCCCAGTTGGCCGTTCGCTCCCAAAATCAAAAACAATTTTTTAAGAAGGTGGGTGGATTCCGGAACGTTTGCATTGTGAGCCTACCCGTAAGGAATCCTTTTTACGGATGCATTCACTATCATAATCGACTGGTTTCGTTCCCTTGTGCTGCTAAAGCAGCTCGAACCCTGGCTATGCAGTTGAATCGAACACCTCGCGTAGATTAAAAAAAAAACGATTCAATGTAAGGAGGATAAACCAATGGATAAAATGGATGACAAAGAACTTTTGGAAGCAATAGATAAACTTTTGGAACAATGTGACGAGTTGATAGATCAATATCCTCTGTGGAACCCATGGATAAACCTTTGATGGATAACTTGATGGAAAAGGTAGATAAATGTAATGAGTCTTTGGAACAATGTTATCCATTAGTGGAAAATACAAAAAATGAATTTTCTGATGAAATAATGAAGCGAGGAAATGAGACAATAAAACTTGAGGGGGCAATGGAATGTTGTGAAGAAATGGTGGATAATGATAAAATAATGTTAAGTGAGGTGAAAAATGTTGAAGAAAAGGTTGAGATGGTTCAATTGGAGAACATTTCAATGAAAGAGTAAGAAACTTGATTGGAAACATCAAGAATTTTCCATTGAAAGTAAAAAAAAAAAATAATTTTTTTTCAGATGTTTTAAAGCTGTAGACTTTTCAAGCCAGTTATTATTGCTTGACTAGCCGAAACCTGTTAAAGCCAAGTATTTGTGTTGATTAATATCATTTACCTTGCACTCTTGAGATTATTATTGTTGGTCATGGATGATAATCTTGTACACGTAGCTTCCGTTCACTTACAATCCTTTCCTATTCAATTGGAGCTTCCTTATGAAAAGATTCGACATGAAGCCCTGGATCCCTTTGTACGCAATGATGAATCTTGTGGTGTGGATTTGTGCAGTCCCAAATTTTACGCGGTGGATCCTTTGCAACAAGTTAAAATTTATACGGGGCTTTTATTTGAATTCAAAGCAGGATGGACTGCTTTCTTAAAAGATAAATCGTCCGTGGTCACGCGAAAGCATCTTGTCGTGGAAGGAGGAGTGATTGACCCCGGATACAGAGGAGAAATTATTGTGGTTATGCGCAACATGTCACAGCAGACGCAATTTATTCAACCCGGAGATTTTGTAGCTCAAATGGTGAACGTGTACACTGGACTCACTCCGAAGCTGATAGCAGTTTCACACATTGAGAATGATACTCGAAGAGGAACACGAGGATTTGGAGGAGATATTGGGCGTGAAAATACCATTTAAAATTTGGGTATAACAATAGGTAGTAAAGAAAAAAAAAATTTTTTTTCAGTATGTTACTCTTTAAAAGTTTCGAGAGATCTTTTCAACATTTCAAAGGTAGCTTGGTGTATACCAAACAAGTGACTGCATAATCGTTTCCATTGATTCAAATACGCCTGGTGAGTTTTGGGAAATAAAACCGGTACCGACCCATAATCAGCTAACCAATCTGCGTGTTCTTTCATATAATTTTGGCGTTTGACTGGATCCTTGTTAAACCAACTCAACAAATCTGACATTTTTAATTTCGTTTTTAGTAATAAAAACACCAACAATGCCATTTCTTCCGTGTCTTTCAACTTTTCCACACGAGTTTGTATTGTTTTTATTTGTTCGGGGGTAAACACTCGTCCTCTACGTTCCATCTTGATTCCAAATATGCCGTATGCTTTCCCTCAATGGGAATCGGCTCGACGATTGAATGAACAAATCAAGATGACCCCCCACACCTGTCAATACGTTCTTTTGTTGAATCAAACCAACTGTTTTGTTATTGAAAAAGATTTAAGAAAAATTTTGAAAATCAACCATAAACCTCTCGTGTGGTTTATCAACACGTTTCAAAAACATCGCGTGCGTGTGGAATACGCAGTCTTATTTACGCAAAGGGAATTGAGTGTGTTTGGACCCATTGCCCACCAGCAAACTCATGGCATCCTCTCCAAACTATTTGAAACCATCTATGGAGAGTGTCAAGTCTATCTTTGTCAGTCTCCCCTGGTGTCTTAAAAAATTGTGGGGTGGCCGAAAACCCTTTCCAACCGTTTCCCTTGAAACATTTAGAGACCAAATTACAGACTGATTTAAAGCGTTTATTGCAACAAAAAGTCGTGTATCAATGTTTGGTGGGAGGAAGGGAAGAAACCATCGAACAGCATCGGTGGAAAGTATTGCAACAGGTAGCGGAATGGTTACATATACCCCATGCTCTCAGTATGCATCAGGATGATTGCGTCAAAGATCAGGTGCTACAGCTCTTGTCGAAAGGCATCAAGAGGAAACATTTTAAAAAAATTCCTCAAGACGAATCGGAATGGACCCATTTGTTAAATGTGTGGTTACGACGCAACACCATGAATCAGGATGTTAAAGAACGAGACATTTACCGTTGGTTGGCAGTCGATGGATTTGATGGATTTGAAGCAAAACATTTGAAATTGTATCTGTCGGCGATTTTGGATCAGAAATGTATACGTCAAGAATACAGGCTACACATCAAAGCCGTGCGTGCAATGTATAGATGGTTTGAGTCGCAACCCCAAGTGTCCAGTTTGACTGGAACAGATTCGGGATGTGTTGTGTTTCTGACGCTGTTGCAGTTGTACGTGAATAAATTGGAAATGATGGAGGATGAAATAACTTTACAAGTACATCTTGCCAAGAGATCAGCGGAAGGATTTTTACATAGAAATGCTAATTATTACAAAGACGTTCGAAATGTCACGGAGGCTTTGTTGCAAGAATCGGGCAACATCTATGTACAGGAATGGCAGGGAAAAGATTGGACATCGGTAGCCAACAAACAGCTTGGACGCTTGATGAAGAGTAAGAATTAAAAAAATTTTTTTTTTTAAACACTTAAATTGCTTAGGGTAGCTAGACTTGCATCATTTGAAACTTTGTATTGAGGCACAATGAGTACACAAGAAATTTTACTCCAGGATGATCCTAATTGATTTGTCACATTTCCTCTTCAACACTTGGATTTATGGCTCATGTATAAAAAGGCTGTTGCTTCTTTCTGGACCGCAGAAGAAGTGGATTTGTCCAGAGATGTGGGAGATTGGGAAAGGTTAACCCTCGATGAACGGCACTTTCTTTCTCGTGTTTTGGCTTTTTGCCGCCAGTGATGGTATTGTGATTGAAAATTTAGTAGAACGCTTTGCTCGTGAAGTAAAAGTGACTGAAGCTCGTTGCTTTTATGGTTTTCAGATTGCCATTGAAAATATTCATTCAGAAATGTACAGCTTATTGATTGAGACCCTCATTCGAGATCATCAAGAAAAGAATAAATTGTTTAATGCTATTGAAACCCTTTCTTGCGTTAAGAAAAAGGCAGAATGGGCTTTGAATTGGATACAAAATCCATCTTTTGCAAAACGACTGGTGGCATTTGCCGCTGTAGAAGGAATCTTTTTCTCTGGTTCCTTTGCGGCCATTTTTTGGCTAAAGAAACGAGGATTGATGCCTGGATTAACATTTAGCAACGAGTTGATTAGTCGAGATGGGCTACACTGTGATTTTGCCTGTCATTTGTTTAATCATTATGTGACCAATAAACCCTCTAAACATGAAATTGTACAAATTATATCAGATGCCGTCAAGATTGAGCAAGAATTTTTAACAGAGGCATTACCAGTGTCCCTCATTGGCATGAATTGTACAGTAATGAAGCAATATATTGATTTGTAGCCGACCGATTATTGTGGGAATTGGGGTGCGATAAAATGTATAACGTGGAAAACCCTTTTGATTTCATGGAATGTATTAGTTTGGAAGGGAAAACAAACTTTTTTGAAAAACGTGTAGGGGAATATCAGAAATGTGGAGTTATGTTCAACAAAGAGAATCACATGTTTAAACTGGATGAAGATTTTTAAAAGGCTAGAAAAAAAAAGATTTTTTTTTTTTTTTTTAAAGCTGTAAGAGAAATAATTTTTTTAAAATGAAGTAGATGATCTCTCTTCAACATGGTTAAAATACTGGTTGAAATCCAAGCATCCCATGTAGGAATTGGTAAATCCACCTTTGCCAAGGAATTCAATAAACCTTGGGTGGATGATTGTATTCAGCTGGTAGAATCTGATCCCTCGTTCTTTTATGGAGATGTCAACGAATATGGAGAGGGTAATGATCAGTTTAAACACTTGCTTCGATGCTATTTAGTTTTGGAAAACTTTGCTGCTAGTTTGGATAATGTAGCCAGCAATTTGGGAACTGACTGGACTATTATCGCAAGTCGAAGTCCCATTATATCATGTATTCAATTTGCCAGTCAAGATGTAAATTGGAAACCAATGATGAATTACTACAAAAGACGATTGAAACAATTAGGTGTGGATGCTGTCCTGGTTCTGGATTATGGAAATAGTATTCAGAATAATGAGGAAGCATTGCAAATGGGATTTAAGCGCATGTGCGTTCGCGGAAGAAAATTTGAATGGGAAGCCTTTAATACATATGAACACTACAAGAGTTTCTTTCAACGTGCCGAATAAGTAAAATCAGACGTGGTGGAAGCAATGAAAAAGGATGAATTTTTTCATTACAAGGAAGTAGCCTTTGATGGCTTTATGGAAAAGAACTTGGCAAATGCCAAGGAATACATTGCCATGACAAAATTAAAAATTAAATGATAACATGAAAAAAAATTTTTTTTTTTTAAAGAAGATTTTATAAGGTGAGCTCGATTGAAAAATGTTTATTCACAACCAAACAAGGACTACCACAATGCTTTATTTTTGTCGCTACGTGGAATCCACCGTGGAGAAGGCTCATGCCCTTCAAACCATTACTATGGAGCAATATGCTCGCATTTTACAATTTTACGAAGAGGATATTTTTGTTATTGCGGGACAAGAAGGAGTTGATTCTTTACGTTCTTTTATTCCCCATTTGGAACAAACTTGTTATGATTCCAGCAAAGATTTATACTTTATGAAGGTGAAAGAGTGGCCTCACTTAAAATTCATGTGTTTAAAATGTGCTCCCTCCAACCCCTGTATTTGGAAATATTTTGCCGAGCAAGACGAGGAGTTGTTCGAGTACCGCATTGATACCTTTTTCAATACTTTTGCCCATCCTCCGTGCTTGCTGGAGACAGTTCTGACTCGTCGGGGCATGGAACGAATTAAATTTTCAAAATATTCCTTGGGTAATTCAAGAAACACTTGCAACACATCTTCCCACAACTGATCACGATTCCTCACTCCCATTTGACTCCAGTGAATCTCTAAACGACGGACCAATTCAGCCCATACATTTTCCATTGGATTCATGTCGAGGTCCTTTGGAGGCCAATCGTGCATGACATTTACATTGAGTTCCTGCAACCATAGTGTAGTATATCTACTCGTATGAACAGAAGATAAATCTTGCAGAAAAAATGAGTTCTTTCTCTTCATTCTCCTCACATAATTCAGTTTCTATGGAGGAAAGGATATGGTTAATGTAATAGTCGGTATTCAGGGTGGGTCGTTCAATCCGATGTAGGGTTCGTATTTTCCCCTTCCCTCCAAAGGCCATCCACACACATAGGGTGAATCGGAGACGTCCATAGATGGGATTGGACGAATATACTAGGTATTGTTCATCAAATCGGTCACTGCCCTGAACAGATTGTCGTAGTCTCTCACTACCCCTTGATTATTTAACTCCCCTTTGCACATTATCTAAATTCGGGTATGTTGGATTCATCATTAACAACTACTAAAATTAATAAATCAATATTATTTATT